>CABHPQ010159629.1:4100-24948 GCA_902168405.1 Peromyscus aztecus
CTTCTTCTTCTTCTTCTTCTTCTTCTTCTTCTTCTTCTTCTTCTTCTTCTTCTTCTTATTCTTATTCTTATTCTTATTCTTATTCTTATTATTGGTTTTTTGAGACAGGGTTTCTCTGTATAGTTTTGGTGCCTGTCCTAGATCTCACTCTGTAAACCAGGCTGGCCTCGAACTCAGAGATCTGCCTGGCTCTGCCTCCCTAGTGCTGGGATTAAAGGTGTGCGCCACCACTGCCCGGCTGTCACTTACTTTTAATGATGTATTTATCTATTTTCTGTTTTTGGTAATAATTCAGTACTCCTTTTGTTTTGTTGCTCAAATTGCTGTATCTTTAATTCTTCTCATGCACTTATCTGATATTTCCATATGTAACTATCTCTCTGTATATCTTGTGAAACTTACCAACTTGCTCCGTTTAGTTCGAAACAGTTCAGTATCTGTTGTGGAAGCAGTATTTAGGCTTTCTCATTTGTAATTTATTAGACACGTGCTCATTTCCTACTCCCCTGGCTTTTGGCTCCACTCTTCCCTTTCTGTCTCATTGAATTGGACTATTTCTGTACCGTGTATATGTAGAACTATCCAGTCTGTTTCTGTGTCTGACTTAGTTGACTCAACATCCTGTCCTCAAGGCCCCTTGTACTGTATGCACTGTGAAACCCACGCTGACAGAATGCCACAGGCCGCTTGGCTTAAACGGTATTGACTTGTTTTCTTCCCCCTCCGAAGGCTGGAGGCTCAAGATCAAGATGTCACAAGGCTCAGTCCCCTTTGCGGTCTGTGCGCTTGGCTTGCAGGTGGCTGGCCTCTTGCTGCTTTTGCACATGGCCTTTGCTCTGTGTGCTGGCATCCCTGGTGTCTGTGTCCAGATCTCCTCTTCTTAGAAGGACACCAGTCAGATTGGATTAGAACCTGCTCTGACAACTTCATTTGAACTTAATTACCCCTCTCCAGTCACATTCTGAGGTCTTAACAGCTCTGTCGTGTGAGTTCTGGGAGATGGGACATGATTTACCCTATAACAATGTATAGCTCATATCAAAATCTGATTTCTTTTTAGGATTGAATATTATTCCACTGTATGGATGGGCATACTTCTTTGATCCATTTGTCTGTCAGGAAACACTAGGGTTGGTCCTGATTCTTGGCTGCTGAGTCCCGTGGCTGTGCACATAGGTATGCTTCTCTCAAAGACCCTGCTTCCAGTGCTTTTGGATAGATAACCAGAAATGTATTGCTAGGTAACAATATAATCCTGTTCTTAATGTTTTGGAGATCTAGTAGCCGTTTTACATGGAGATGATAGTTCACAAGGGTCCCAGAGTTTCCACATCCTCACAATCACTGTGTTGTTTTTTGTTGTTTTGAGAGTAGTTCTTCCTAATGAGTATTAGGAAAAATGCATGTCCAACATAAAGAATTCAGAAGAAATGTGCATACAGAAATGTTAACAAGGTTCCTATCTTCTGTGGCTCAGGAGTAACCATTAATAACATTTTTAGATCTTCTTCTGTGTTGAGTGTGCATGCCTACACAACATATATACTCATCACAAATATGTCACTGCATAATTTGTACAAAACTGTTATCCTCTTTCATCTTTACCATTTAACATTGGACCATGCATTTCTTGTGCCATTGAATATTGATGCACAAGAGTTTTTATGGCTCTATAAATAATCATTTAATGATTTTCTGATTATTGCACATTATATTTTTTCTAGCTCCTTATGTCATATATAATCTCTTCGTGGAAGTGCAAGGCCATAATGAACAAAGTCTGCTTCTCTTCCTAGGGAGAGGTTTTTAAGGGTCTTCAGGAAGTTTGTTCTGATGCCTCTTGTCAGCTGTGTGGGGACACCAATGTCCCCTGGTCCTGAACACTACCGATTAAGACTTTTCTGACTTGTTTTAGAAAATCTTTTGCAATCATGGAGGTAAAATGGTTTTACATTTTTTTTTTTTTGGTTTTTCGAGACAGGGTTTCTCTGTGTAGCTTTGCACCTTTCCTGGAGCTCACTTGGTAGCCCAGGCTGGCCTCGAACTCACAGAGATCCGCCTGCCTCTGCCTCCTGAGTGCTGGGATTAAAGGCGTGTGCCACCAACGCCCAGCTGGTTTTACATTTAATAGGTGCATTTCTCTGATTATCAATGAAAATATGTAGCTCTCAGTATTTATTGTTCTTTCAAGAATTCAAAGCATTTAATAACATATGTGATTAGGAAATGGCACGTTGAAATTTTAGAGTTACAAATATTTTCACAGAGAAAGAATGAGAGGCTGTTAATCTTAACCTTTAAGAAAACGTGACATGCTCAATGTTAATGCTAGAGTGGTGTTGTGTTATTGATGGCTTCCTTGGTATGTAAGATTTGTGGACACTCATCAGTGACAACTGCTCAAAATATAAATATTTGGGAAAAAGGAAGCACACTGTAATCTTAAGAATTATTTACTTTGATCTAAACGTCCAGTTTATTACTTACTGGCCTAATAGGAATTATCCATTCTCAAAATGGTAAACAGGGTTGGACTAACTGAAAGATAAAGGGATAGCTTTATACAAAAGCTGAAAAGTATTGATGGAATTATAAAGATAGGAGAGATTTGAATGGGAGAATGGCCACGCAGGGAGTGGGCTGCCAGTCAGTCTGTAGCCAGGAGAGTAGAGTCCAGATTTGTTTGGTTCCTTGGTCATTTCGTAATTTGTCCCCAGAAGTCAGAAGTCCCAGGTACTTCTGTGCACAGGTGTGTAGTCTTCATTTTCTTTTTTCTCTCGGAGAAGGAGACAGATTGAATTCACAAAGAACTGATATCTGATGACCTACTGCCTTGTGTTATCTCTGGGGAAAAATGTAGATTCTTACTCCTAAACCCACAATTTGTTGGCATAGATGCAGCTTGACACTATTAAGATAAAAACAGTAATTTTTCCCCTCAAAAACCATACACCTTAGTACAGAGAGACCAAGGATGTATTTGAACAGCATAGTATTTGTTTGGAGTGGAAAGTCTACAGTAACGTTTGTAGAAAGAATAGTTTAGATCATCCCAGATAGACTTGGCCTGATAGGGAAAACAAGGATCCTGGCCTTGTGTGGCACTTAATCCTGTGGTATACTTAAAAATAATTATTTTAATTTTGCATTGTACATGTTGCTAGTTTAGAAGCTAGAGAACAGATGAAAACTCACATCATCACCAATATTTTAAAAACATCACGCTGAAGTAGAAAAGCATTAAGTGCTCATACAGTCTCTAAGAGAAGTGGAATGTACTCTTCCCTTTCCAGTGCGCCATTCTTCACATCTTAAAACCTACACGCATAGACTGTTTTCCGTTTCCGTCCAAGAATCGGTGATATGCACGTTCTTCCACAGCTTTTTTTCCCACTTAATATGCATTTTGGATATTTTCATATCTTCATATGTAGATCCATTCCATCCATGGCTACATAGTTTTCAATTATGTGTAGCACTATGATTTTGTAACCGTTCCCTTAAGATTGGATAGTTAATTGGTTTTAAATTTGCTTTTGTTTTGCAATTAATATGTGACACTGAAGTGAAAGCCTGCATGTGCACGGCATATCTAAATATGATATTATACCAAGGTCTTTTTTAATGACGGGCTACCCAGGTTACTGTCTGAGATGGTTGAGGAGTGGGTTTTCTTTCCTCATGGTGGGTGTTTAAGTCCTCGCTTATCCAGGCATTAGTAATATTTCACTTTGACAGAGCACTTTGATGTTTTCACAGACCACTGTTCATTACCTCATTTGCTTCCTAGAAGCTGGTCGATGTGTAGATTAGTTTTATTACCTGTGCTTGTCCAGGAGGACTGAGGCACAGAATGATTCCTGACTTGTCCATTCCTTGGTGGTGACTGGATCTTCCTCATTCCAGGCCTAATGCTGAGTTCTTTTAAAGTGACGCAGGACTTTGGTAATCATGGGCCCACTGATAAGAAATGTTCTGGTTCAGTGCGGCTCTTTTCTCTGTCTTCCCTCTTCTCTGTTTCCAAGTCATTTGCATCTTCAGGAAACCTTCAAGATTGATCATGTTTCTCCTGCTTGGGTGTCCTTTATCCAAAATGCTTGGGAGGAAAAGTGTCTAGATGTCCAGCTTTTAATTCAGAAATACTTCTGTATGTAACAAGGAGATATTCTGGAACATAAGTGTGACATGGAATTCATTTATTTCAGGTGTGTCTTATACATAGCCAGAAGGTAATTTTGTACAATATTCTTAGTACATTGCGTTTTGACTGTGACTTATCATATGAGGTCCAGATAGACTCTTGTGGCATCTTGCTGGCTTACAAAATGTTTTCAGATTTTAGGATGCTTTAGATTATGGATTTTCAGGTTAGAGAAGCTCAACCTATAATATGCTTCCCATTAGGAGATCATCCTCTGTTAACATATTCAGACTTGTAATTTCAAAGGACAGTATGACACTTCTGTGGTCATCGTGCCAGTCTTATAAAGCTAAGCTAATTCTCACTGCCATAGACTCTGAAGTTCTAGAGAAGGAGACCCCCTGAGAATCCAGAACTCAGAGAAGCCTGGATGGAAGCTAACAGAATCGGTGGCCTCCTGCTGACTCAGCAGAGGACTAAGAGATGCTGTCTAGGCAGAGATCAAAGACAGGAGAGAAGTGAGATTCGAAATGTCTCTTCCTCACTCTGCCTGTGCTGTGTGCTGCCAACCGCCCACCTTGCGTACTTTAGACTGCCCAACTCTTGTTAAACGGATAGCATGTTTTGAGACAGAAGCGCCTTCTCTGTAGGCCCCTTTTTACAGTAGTAAATTTATCCTAACATCCCAGAGCTGTTTATATTTACTGCCTCCGCTCCCCCCCTCCCACCCCACACTTACTAGGTTGTGTGTGGGACACAAAGAGAAGTGGCGGGAAGGTGAGGGGAGACTTTGGAAGGAACAGCCAAGCAGAGGCTGCAGAGTGGACCTCAAGTCCTCTTTGCAGCCTCTCTTGATGAGTTGTGATAATTAGCACCATGCATGGGTAGCCCCGTCACATATAATGTTGTAACGTTCTTGGGATCAAACACAATACTTTTTGTGATAGACCACATGTCTCATGGGAATTGGGAATGTGTGAGTGAGGCATCAGCTGTGGGAAGACCCCTTGCTTTGCCGCCCCTGTGTTATATGGATATTTAGAATTAATCATCTCTACTGTCTGTAGCACAGAATGAGTTATAGAGCCATAGAGTTCAAATGATTCATACTTCTTAATGTTTTCCTCTTAGTCAAGCTCAGTTGACTGCAGAATTTTCACCACAGGAAGCTGAAGAAGTGGCCTCCACGGTGCCTGTGTGGAGGCCGTAGTCACAGACATTTCCTTCATATCGAGCTGGTACTTTACATCTTACAAGTGTTACATATTTCTTAAATTAAAAGTATAGTATTTTAAAGCATACATTGTTTTTAATATCCATAATTGCCATGTAATAAGGATCCTGATTGTAATGTTTTTGTGCTTTAGGAAAATTGTTGGAATTTCTAAGCTCCCCATTTTTTTTTTTCAAAATTGTTGAAGAAAGGTCTTAATCTTCAAACTGATCATAATGATGTTTATGGCACATGGGTTTTATTTCAGTTTAGTATTTATATGGTCAATTATTAAAATTATTTTGAAACAGTGGTAAGTGCTGTATAACAGGTTTACAGAAAGGGTTAAACATGATAGCAGGTACAAACTTTTGTTAGAAGACTCCAGCACCAGGCAGTTGCTCAAAGCCACTTGTAATATGATTCCCATGACTGTTAAATTCCAGAATCATAAAGAAAACTTTAGGACTCTGGGTCTGAATGGGTTTTAGTTGTGTTTGTTGGAGTTGTGGTAGGCCCGTGGGTGACGTTTGGAAAAACAAGGAGATAAAAGGAAACATTTGTTTACCAAGTATTTTTATAGTTTTTGAAAGCAATTTGTAGTGCCCACTTGGTGCCAGGGACTCTTGGCACAGACACAGTTTCATAGGTCAACACAGATGGGCTGAGGTTCCACGTAAGAACGGTAGTGTGAAGAAGACACAGATTTCTTTGGGTATGCCGGGATGCATATGGGCACATTCTTGAGGAAAAGTTTACTAATTGGAGATGTTTGGGCTCTGGGTGAGGTGGACTGGTAGAGAGCAAAGGTATCCAGAGCACTCAGGCTCTGAGAGAGGCTTCAGCATAGAGACGAGGTGATCACAGACTGACTTGGGGTGAGCAGTGGGGCAGGGTCCCGAGCCCTCACTCAGTCTTGAGGGCAGCCGTGACATGATTACTGTGGCTTTAGCGCTGGGCTAGTCACTTGCTTTACTGCGACAAAAAGCGGGAGGCAGCTAAATGTAGCTAAGGGAAAGTTCGTGTAGTTTACAGGTTTGTATGTTCCAGTGCAGAAACAGGCCGTGCTGTTGGTATGGTCTCTGGTGAGGGTGGCGTACCACACATGGTAGGAGCATGCGTAGGAAGAAAATGCTTACATCTTGAACCAGAGCAGAGAGAAGAGGCCTGCTAAGGCTTCCATTGCCCTTTTTAGGGCTTGCTATCAATGGCCGAAGGATCGGCTCTTTCCCAAGTTCCACCACCTCCCAGGAGTACCACCCTGGGGTCCAAATCCTTAACATGTGGACCTAAGGGAAACGTTCTAGGTATAACTCAAACCGTAGTAGATAAGGAGGCACATGGGATCGTGGCAGGCAGAAGAGCTAGGAGACCCATTAGGAAGTCTCCAGGGGTCCTGGAGGGAACCAGTGGTGGTTGTGGGTAAAGAGGTGCCAGTGGAGGAGAGAGCTGACATGGCTGAGCTGTGTTTGGTCTAGAGATTGACTATGCTATGGTGGGCAGTGGTAGAGTAGGAAATGGTAAGACCCAGGCGAAGCCCTGGTGCCTGGCAGTTTGATACCCGCAGACACAGGCAGCAGAGCAAGCAGAGGCCAATCAGAGTGGTGAGCTATGTGCTGTGCATGGACTTGTGGACCTAGCATGTCAGAGGGAACCATGGCTTATTTAGACGGCCACGTGGGTAGTTGGGTAATTGAATCTGGGACGGGTGAGAGAGAGCCAGGTGAATATATGGCATTCCTGTGATGATGGCACCTGAAAATGAGCGACGATTGATGTTGGTCAGAAAGACTGTCATGGGAGGTGAGATCCGGTCTAGATGGAGGTTTCCTTTTGATCCCCGGGTGGTACGTGGGAAGCAGAAGGGGCCTGGGAGTGCCGGGTACCTCAGGGTTCGGGGAAGGACGCCGTGCCAAGGCAGTACTAGTCGTGGGAGAGTGGGAAGTGAGGATGTCTTGCATCGGCCCTGCGGGGAAACTGAAAGCTGGCCGTGAACAGCAGAATCACATCACGTGGACAAGAGACCAAGCACTGGGGAGAGAGAGCCAGCAAGTGTAGAAAGCTCTGCCCCAAACTGGCTGGCTGACAGGGAAGGGCAGCCTGAGAGGAGCGGCGGGAAGAGCTGATTGCTTTTCCTTCTCAAAGACTGGTATCTCAAACGAGTGAGCGTGTCTTTCTCAGAAAGCCAGCAAACCACCAAGATGTGAGCAAATGGGAAAGTAGTGCTGAGTCAGTCCATGGAAAGTGGGAGTCGGGGGAAAGGAGGGGAGAGGTAGCGGCTGGGGTAGGCGAGGAGCGGGGTTGCAGGACACAGAGTTGAGCAAGCGTCTGTCCAGTTTGCTAGGTGCTCTGAGACAAGGAGCTGAGCCCCTGCTCTGCACCTCTGTCCAGCTTTGTGATGATTACAGCGTCATCTGTTAGGGGATGTTATATCCCTCCCATGGCAGGGCCTGAGGGCATTACAGAAATTTCACCTTCTTCTTCCTCACCCCATTGACCTACTAAGGTTTCCAGTTAAGCTGATGAGCTGACTTGAACCAAAACAGAATACCCCCTTGCCTCTACCAATGATTATGCTAGGAGTTTCCAGCCATGTTTTCCATATGGAAGATCCTAATTGCTGTCCTGTTAGGCTGACTGTTATCAGATGGTATCTGGGCCTGTGTGTATCCTTTTTAAAGTCAGCTCTGCTTGATTTCATCCCGACCGGCAGCTAGTTCTGCACCTGACAGGTAAATTAATTCAGTGCAGCAGCTAGAAGCAGCCTGAATTTATTCATTCCTTTGCAGAAAGCCCATTTCAGCTAGTTGGTGCCTATCTCCATAGTGGTTCTGGACTGACAGGTTGAAGGGTCGGATTCAGAAGAGCACAGGCCATTCCTTAAGGTGTTAAAACTCAGTATTTCCAGCTCTGCGCCCAGAAGCCTGATCTACTTGAAGTATCAGCTTGGCCCATCCTTACACTCTCAAACCTGAGGCACCAGCTCTTGACCCAGAGTGGCCAAGACAGTGAGACTGTGGGCAAGCATCCTGGTTAAAACACAGGTGTGCTGTATAATGTGGCCTATTTGTAGATGACTCTTAAACTTCCCAGAATGAAACTGAGAATCATGCTGCAAAGTGAAGATGAAATTTCACTGAGCATTTGCTGGAGGAAAAAATGATTTATTGGCTCCAACATGCACAGCCCTGAGAGGAAGCATCCTCCTCCACCCTCCTCCGCTTGGGCACCAATGATTGATAGCAGCTCCATGCCGCTGCCAGGGCGGGAACTCTTGGAAACAGCATAGTAGGGACTTTGCAAGCGAGTCCCGTTTTGCAAAGTTACTGCTTTTGTGAGGTTTGCTGCATCTTTATATTCTACCAAGGAGAAGATGGTAAATCAGAGTAATTGCTTCATCCCAAGGCATTTTTATACGGTGAAGGAAAAAGGTCCTGTTAAGAAACTCAAATTAACTTCTGCTGGTTAGACTATATGGAAAGCCTCCTTGAAAGCTGCTTGTCATCCAGCCTGGCAGTTTATTTATCATGGAACAGTTCCATTAGTGCCTGACACTTGTTCTCATGGCATGGAGGCTCAGGATCCCTCAGGAAAAACATTTAACCCTTGGAAATGCAAAGCTGTCATTTATCTGTCTTCTCTCTCTCTCTCTCAAAATTCACTGGAGGATATTTGCAAGAGAGATTGGAAAGTCTTCATTTCCAGGGAGATAGACTGGAGTTCGGGCCTAGGAAATGATCAGTAAAAACTTGGTACAGAGTGTCCCATTCCTGGTTACTCCGCTGTGCTAGTTACAAGATGCTCTTACTCCGGTGTTACGTAATTCCCAAGGAATTCCATGTGCGGAATTCCACCTTAAGAATGCAATAAATTAGGAAAATGAATTCAAATGAAAGCTCTTGAAATCTGGGGATGTTCAGGGACTGGATATTAAATAATTGTTAGTGTTTTTTCACTTGACGTGAGTATGGCAAGTTTTTTTTTTGTTTGTTTGTTTTTTGTTTTTTTAATTCTTTTTGTTCCCCCCCCCCTACAGAATTTGTAAAATTGTATCAGTCAAGTAGCAGACCTTAAAGGAATGAACAGAAATTGTCACTATTTGAAAATTAACACCCCTCAGCCTGGCATCGACTAACAAAGGATGGGGGTACCATTTGTCAAAGCTTGTCAGGAGGCTGTCCCCAGGGAGGCAGTGCAATGGAGTCTAGGAATTCTGTGGCTGGTGCCAGACTGCCGGGCTTCTCACTGCAGAGCTGCTCACTGGCTGCCTGTGGGACGGGGCAAGTTAGTTAACCTTAGATAGAGCCTCTTGTTTTCTTCATCGGAAAATGAGGAGAATGGCTCTTGGGAGTTTGAAGATTATTAAATGAAATAATTCATGTGAAGTCCATTTGGAGTAGCTGTTGTTATTGGAAAATTTAATTCGAGTCAGATGTGTCCGGGAAGACGGCATAGATCACCTTCAAATTTACTTGGGATATTTGTGGGTGGTTTGTCTAGGTGTGATGTTACAGTTTCTCCCCAAATTCGGTGTTGAGGTGACTCAGGTGTGGAGTGCCTTCAGCCTCGTTGCTTTTCTGCAAGAGCCGTGGCAGGGCCTGAGGTCTGTAAATGCTCCCAGAGGATCCCCTCCAGACTGAAGATAATGAGATGGAGAGAATCTTTGTGGTTGGAGACAAACAAGGGAGAGGGGGACACTTAGACGTGTAGGCCAGCGTGGTAAGCAGAATGAGCATGGAGCTGAAATCGCTTTACTCAAAACGGAAAAACCAGACTAAGTGAGCAGAGACCTAATGATGCTCTTGGGGGACTTCAGGGACTGTTATGTGCATTATCGAATGGTTCTCTCCTCAGCAGGCAGGTGAGGATTGCCGCTATCACCTTCCTTGCTTCCCTCACCAGCTCCCTCACGAAGGTCACTATCATTACCGCCGCTCTCTTACTACTTACCATCACCACCATCACCATTCCTCACCGCCACCACCCCACACCACCGTCACTCTGCTGTCAGTACCACCCGCATCACCACCACCAGCCTCAGCCACATCACACCCCCATCACACCCTGCTCTATCCTAGTTTCACTGCTTGGACTGACAATTCCAAGTTATGGTCGGTCCTTCATTGTCTTCATTGTGGGAAAGCCAAGGTAGGAACTTAGATAACTAGTTATAGCACATACACACACACACATACAGAGAGAGAGAGAGAGAGAGAGAGAGAGAGAGACCGTTCCTTGCTTGATTGTTAGATTACTCTTAGACAGTCCCAGACCCAGCCAATGAAATGGTGCTGCCCACCATGGGCTGGGTCTTCCTAAATCAATTAATAATCAAGACAACCCCTACAGATATGCCCACAGGCCAGCCTGATCTAGATAACCCCCCAGTAAAACCCTCTTCCCAAGTGGTTCTAGGTTGTGGGAAAATGAACCGGCACACTCTCCTGCGACCAACACCATCCCCTCAACAGGCCACCTGCCCCTCACCACCATCCCCTCACTGCTGTTGCCGCCTTCCTCGCAGCCTCTCCACAACCCTCATAAGCACAGCCCAGAGTCTTAAGAGGCTGCCGCTGGGAGATTTTTGTCTTTTTACCAAACTGGAGCTCCATCTCACCTCACCTGTTACCTGTCTAATTACTTCTTTCACCTGTTTAATCCTGGCTGCCTTTCTGCCCGCCCCGTCCATCGATGGAGGGGATTTGTTTACAAGTAACATTTTGACAGTCTGCTCTTCTCTTTTGAGACAGGATTACTGATCTCTTATTGTTTGCCTTATAAATAACAAAAGATGGTAATTAGTTTGACTCATTAAACCTAAAACAATTGTTATAAATTTGGAGTGTTTGATTACGTTCCTTCCATTACACCGTGCCTGATGTTGCCGGTTGAAAGCAGCTGTGTTTCTGAGGCACAGTCTTCTCCTTGCCACCGTGGCCTTTCTTCTCCCTGGTCACCTTCTTGGTGTCCATGCCCCTGTCAGTGGGCTGGCTAAGTACTCAGCGTGTCTGAGAAATGGTCTCTGAGGCAGGCTGCTGCTAAGCCGTCTTGGTTGGAGACCGTCGGAAGGGGAGAGTGTTGGCAGCGTTTCTCATCCTCTGCTTTTGGGAAGGGATCAGAGAAACCTGCTGTGAAAGAAGCAATAATGGCAGGCCGCCGTGGGCAAACCAAGGGCACGGGATTCTGAAAGCAGAATTCTAGCTAAGGAAGTCGGGTTGTCTGCCGAGGGCAAAGGTCGCCTCCCCAAGGTCCTCTTGAAAGCCGCTCAGCAGTAATCCGTGTATCTCTACCACTCGATATCTTCTACCCAGCCCTCTCCTAGGCCGAGCTCAGAGCTTATCCACATCCCCACCCCACCCCAGTACTGATGTCATCTCCAGTGGACATGGTTGAGGAAGTTTCCCAGAGCTCCCCATGCTGGCAGCATGGTCCCCAGTGTGGTGGTTGTGGAGGAACTTTTGAAAAAGTGGGGTCTAGTCTCGATGATCACTGAATCAGAAAGGGGTTATTATACTTCTCTAGACTCTGGTTAGTTCCAAGAGTGAGTTGCTGCAAAAAGTGGGCATGGGTGGAGAATCCTTTGGCCTTCTTGTGTGTAGTCCATATGATGCCATCTACTATGCTGTCATGTAGCCAGAAGGCCTTCACTGCTGATTAAATAGATGGGGCCACCTGACCTTGGACTTTCAGCCTCCCAAAACTAAGTGAACCTCATTTCTTCATAAGGTGCACGGCCTCAGGTATTTTGTTATAACAACAGAAAATGATGAATGCTGAACCCCAGCTCTGGAGACATACCAGAAGTTAGGATGATTTTCCTATAAAGAGTAAAACATGATTCCAGCCAAGGGCTGAAGTTGGCCCCAGACACCCCTTGCTGACAGCCTCCTCCATGGGAAATGACAGTTTATTTGGACCGAGCGTTCCTGTGTGGGTGGGCTGCACATGGATGAGTACGTCAGGGAAGGAGGCAGGCAGCTCTTCCTGGCCAGCTGAGTCTGCTAGGTCAAGCACTGGGCTCAGCTGTTGGTGTTGGCTGTACTCATCAGCACCTTTTCTTCCAGGGAGGGCAGTGTGGGGGAGACTGCAGTGGGCTGATGAATGGGGCTGGCGACATTGGCGATGCCATCAGCCGTGGTTGGCACTGTTTCCAGTCTGTAATTTTGTTGTTTGTGCTGCAGTTCTAGGTTGTGTGTGTGTGTGTGTGTGTGTGTGTGTGTGTGGTGGAGAAAGATAATTTTCTGTTGTTTGGAAACTGTAAAAAATTATAACTGCTAACATACTTTTCCTCATTCCTCATTGTTTTTTTTTTTTTTTTTTTTTGTTTTTTTTGCATGGGAAATAGCTTCTCTTGGTTTCCTCTGCCCTGTTCGCTTCTGTGAAGCCTGTGTTTGCTGTTCATCCTCAACTTATGGACATGGCCTTTAGGTAGCTCAGCTACCTCTTGGTTTGTGGGCAGCTCCTCATCTCTTGGGAGAGATAAATAAAGTATTTTAGACTTATCTCTCTTGCATGATATCCTTTTCAAGTATCTTTTTGATGGTCTAACTCATATCCTAAATTCCTTGTTTTATTTTATTTGTTTGAGAGAGGTCTCACATCTTCTTGCTCCCACCTTCCAAGGATTAGACTTATGGATATGTGTGGCCATGACAGAGAGGCCTTGATTTTGAAAAGTTAACCCAGTAATAATATCAGCCCTCCCTATCTTTGTCTAACCAATATTGTAAGGACACTTAATGGGCATATGGGTGTTTCTTTGGTTGGTTGTTTTCCCTCAGCAAAATGAAGAAGCTGCCAGGTTCACAGACATTATTGTTACTTAGTTTCATGTTCTTATCTTGCAGTTAAGAATAGATTAGTTTTGGAAATGATGCCTTCTTGTCTAGATGTTTCCTCTTACTTGTGTACCATAACTGGCTTTGTCTTGAGGCCTACTTGAGACTTGACTTAAAAGATTAAAATCAAGTAAATGAAGAATAATCAGAAATATTAAAGTTTTGATTTTGCTTTAAAAAAAAAACAACCTAAAAATAAGTCTTTTAAAAAGGAGTTGATTTAAAAGATTCCTTCTTCTGGGTTTGCTATGCATTTGCAATAAATAATAAATAACATTATGGCAGTTGACTACCACACTTCTGTGCAAAATAAATAAATGCATTTGGTGATATACATTTGAGGAATATGATTCTTGTAATTTTTATGGAAACAAGGAAAAACTTAACAGTTGATAGAGAGTTTACCATCTGTTAGCTGGGAAGAAACAGCGTGGCATTTACCGACTTTAACAGGTACACCGGCCTGCCAGGAACGAGGATTATCTAAAACTGGTCCCTCATCCCCAGGAAGCTGACCCAGCTTTCTACCTGGAGGGGAAAGGCTTCTCTGCTACTAAAGCAGATGGTACAGCCTTCACGTTGCTCCAGAGGCATGGGAGTGAGGGGTGGGAGTTGGTCTTTCATGGTGAGAGATGAAGAGAAAGGCCCTTGCTGGCTGATGCGTGCCTGCGCACGTTCTTCTTGTGATTATTGTAGCCGTGGACTCTTCAAGCAGCTGCTGTTTGTATGAGCAAAAGCACTGAGCATTGGTGGGAAGGTGGAGGGAGAGCCACCTAGGGAGAGATGGGAATTGGGAAGTCCTGCCTTTCTTTTAGAATGACATTTGCTGTAGGCAGGTGATATTTTAGCTCTTCAGGCCTGATATAACCCAGGAGGGCTCCAATTCTAGTTGAGGAGGAGTGGGTGAATTGCCTTTGGAAAAGCCTCTCCTCTCAGTGGCAGCTACAGAGCTACATGAAGCTGAGAGACCACAGAGAAGGCACTGGGAAGCAGGGCCTTTCTCTTTTGGGGCTCCCTTTCATCTCCTTTGGTGACATGAGAATGATCTTACACTGGGTCGCTGGGGTCATCTCATGGCGTGGGTGCACAGTGTAGACTTTGTGGTGGCCCGTGAAAGGATGGCAGGTGCATTTCTTCTGTCCTAAGGGTGCTCCGTCCTTTCTGTCGGAAGCCATAGTCTGGCCATACAGGGGGAACTACATAGGAAACGTGTATCTAGCCACGGACTGCATTTTAGAGTGGTTTTGTTTTTGTCTCCTCAAACCCAAAGAGGCTAGGGATGAGGCGTTTATTTAGACGGGAAGAGCTTCCCCCTCTCCTCCAGCTTGCCTAAATTCTGACCTGACTCTTACTCCAAAACCCTGGGAGTACACTGGGTCTGATACCTACTGCTCTGACCTTGATGTCCCTCCTCTTGCTTTGATCTTAAACATTTAAGGCATGCTGCAAAATAAACTGTAGCTTTTTTTTTTTTCTTCCCCCAATACCCCTGTTTTTTTAAAAAAAAAATTTTTGGTTGCACTTCCTGTTTGGAGCCTAGTGTCCTTGTACTACTTCCTGTAGGCCTTTGAGGGAGATGCTTCTCAGACCTGTACACACGAAGATTCCAGAGGCAGGCTTGTCAGGATTAAAGTGTCTTCTCTTCTTGTGGTGTTTGTATTTTTTACAGGGGTGAAGACATCCTAAGCCAGAGGAATGACTCTCTAGTTCTGGAATTTCAGTCATCAGCCAGCAGATGCAGGAGGTATAATTTTGGGTGTGGGGGCCTCCTCAGAAGCCCGACAGTCAGCATCACCGGCCACCTGCCTGCTCATCTTGCATAAAGCCACTCCATGATTACCCCAGTCTTGTGTGTGGTTGGCTTTGTCCCTGCTGAGGGTGGCTTGCATGGCATGCGTGTAGAGGTCTCTGTTTGACAGTTGGAGCCCTAGGTGCTCCTCCTGGGTTGTATGTGCTGGAGACAAGGGAAGTTCAGATGCATGTGATGCAAAGTTCTTTTTTTTTTTCCTTTCTTTTCTTTTTTTTTTTTTTTTTTTTTTTTTCTTTTTTTTTCCATAAATGCCAGTCAACATTAATCTCAAGCTAGAAGTTGATACTCGTCTCCTGTTGTTCCAAGCCCACTTCATGCCTCTGTGTCATAAATCATGTGTCTTCCATCTTGTCACTCTGTGAAACCCATGGGATGTTTACAGAAGCGGGGGGGATTCATAGGGTGAGCCCCTGCCAGCAGGGTGGGTGGTTATGCCACAGCTTCTGCTGTGCCTGGGAAGCCTGGTGCTGTGATGGAGTGTGTGGAGGGTCCCCATGGTGCTGTTGACTATCACCTCAGCCATGCTCAGAAAATGACTGTGTGGCGGAAGGCTGAGCCTCTCCGTTGGTGGAAGTTTTTTTTTTTTATGTAAGGACACTGGTTGGGCTCCCAAACTTAATAACTTTGGGTAATGTACTAAGGATGAATTAAAATGCTAATAGCCTCCTTGCTCTGGATATTTTAGTATTCCCTAATTTTAAATTTAAATTAAATGCCTCAGGGGCAGGAGTAGCCTTGCCAGAAGCATGTGTCGTATCACCCCACAGACAGTGACTTTAAAATATGTCCTGGCCACATGGGCTGAGCTGGGATGAGGAGTCCTTTTTAATCACCGTCCCCTGCATCTACACGACCCAACTACCAAAGGTAGCTATTGAACTTTTAAAACATCATTATTTTCACAGAGTTCTTTTGAACCCGCAGAGCCTTTCATTTTTAACCGCATGTTAATAAGAATACTCTGGATTTCAAGACACCTAGGTGTCCTAGCTTGTTCTTCTGAATTAGCATCACAACCTCTCATTGTGGCCTTACCACAATGCCCTAAGACACCCCTGCCTAATAATGGAGACACTGAGGGGTAAAGAAGTTGGGTGGCTTTTTTAATTTTTTTTATTTTTTAAATCTCCTCACTGGACCATGGAGAATTTTAATTGGTTAGGTGGGTGTCTTGGCCCCCAGCTCAGCCCTCTGCTCCCTTGACCAAGCTAAACAAAATGATGGCCAGATTTCTGAGGTACATGAGGACAGTACCAGTTCTTGGGGATGCGTGCTTCTTTGATGGGTTGGGCTTCGAGACTACACTAGGCCAGTGAGCTCAAGGGTCAGTTCAGTGGTTTCATCAGTAAGAGAGTCACTTTTCATCATTGGTTGACTTAGCCCCTTTATTTTCTCCTTGTGAGGGGGATGACACACTCAATCCTCCCCCTTCATACTTCTGGTTGTTTGGTGTCTGGCCACTCCATGATTGTATTTTGGTGACTAGATTATTAATTTCCTTCCACCAGAAGGCTTAGTTCCTGCTGACAGTGATAGAAATCAGTTTCCATTCTTTCCCTTTGTCGCCTGTACCCCATCCTCCGAGCACATTTTTTATGGTTAGGAGGCACGATAGTGCCAAATATATCAGAAGGCAGAATTGATTTGGTAGTCGTTTGACGAGTTGACTGATTAGCAGAGATCAGGAGAAGGCTCCTGACTGTGAAACCCAGTGCAGCATGGAGCTTTAACAGCTCTTTAGGGAGCTAGTTAATGATAGAATCACTACAGTAACACAGACATGCCACACACACACACACAAAGAATCCCAACCAGGAGCGTTCCCATATAATACTCACAGGCAGTGTCATGAGAGGAAGTAGGCTCATAATTTCTATTTACACATTGAAGTAATTACCGTGGGCCCGAGCGAGGTGCTCAGTCTTCTGTCAGAGTTGCTTACATAGGTTCCTTTCTTGCGCTATCAGGCAGAGGAGTCTAATTCTGGTTGGAACTTGTCCTACGGATTCTCCCTCTGGAAGAATGTGATGATCAGACATGGGATTCAGTTGGCCTGCCGAGCCTGGCTTTAATCTCATCCGTGTTCCTGATGTCATTACCATTTGTCCTTTGACCAGATGTATGTGACTTTGGGCTTGGCTCTTTAATTCTGGGGGTTGTTCTCTCTCCTTTCTCCTGGTGCAGTGTCTATGAACCAGATAGGAGTGCGTTGCGGAGGAAGGAGCGAGAAAGAAGAAGCCAGGAAGTTCAGCAGGACAGTGGCGGCTTTAACTCCAGTTACTCTCTCTTCAGTGAACCCTACAAGGTAGATGGGCTTCAGCTGTTCACCTCCCCTTTCGCTGCAGGCAGTGTCCCGTGAAGGAGTCGACAAGAAACCCCAGTTAGTTTTTGGTCTGTTTAGCCTGGGAAGATAGCCCCGCCACTGTGGTACCCGCTCCACCCCTAACTAATGATATTTAGTGTGCAGGGCTCTGTGGACTCCTTTACTTCATCACTGAAGTGTGACACTGAGATCCACTTGTTATGATTTTTATCAATAATTCAGACTTCATCTCTTTGGTCTCAAAATGAATGTCATCTGTTACGTTTTCTGAGCTCTTATACACTGTTCAGAATAGTTTAGGTTAGATATTTGATGTGTGTGGTTCACGCAAGGATCGAGGCACACGTTAGGGCTAATGAAATTGAGGGTTTTCAGGATTGCTTAGTGGGTGGAGCTGGCAGCTGCCAAGCCTCGACACCTGAGTGTGATCCCTTGGACCCAAATGGAGGAAGGAGAGAACCAACTCCCAACTCTTGTGAGTTGTCTCTCCCCTCTCTCTCCCTCTCTCTCTCTCTCTCTCTCTCTCTCTCTCTCTCTCTCTCTCTCTCTCTCTCTCTCTCCCTCTCCCTCTCTCTCTCCCTCTCCCTCTCCCTCTCCCTCTCTCCCTACCCCCCTTCCTTCCTCCCTCCCTCCATAATTTTTTTTAAAAAGAAATTGCAAAATAACTTCTCATTTTAACCGAAGACCAGCTACTGAGACACACTTGCTGTGCCTCACAGAGCTTAGCTTTCTTCCAAAATGAAATGTCTTCCAAGGTTCATGACCATTTCAGGCTGCACATAACATGGGCAATTTAGGGTGGGAGAATTTTGGATATTCGATCTCATATTACTTCTCAGTTCACTCTGGTTCCTCTAGCCTAACACACTGTGTTTCTGACAAAAATAATTACTTAGAATCTGGAAGCCAACCTAAACAGAGTCACATCTAAATTTTCAAGAAAAGCCTTCAGTGGTCCTGTAAAGCAACAATAAACTAATCCTAGAAAGACAATGTAGACCATTTTGTGAAGTTACAAGAGTAAATTTTCTGATTTCCATGTTACACACACGTATAAAATAAGTGTATATGTATAAATAATAACACATTTTGGTTATAGCACAGTATCCTAAGGACAGCTTTCTGGTGTTTTAATATGCCCCAACGTTATCCATTATAAGTTTCCAGCTCTTGACTAATGCCGGGCACCTGCCCACTGTTTCCTGTGTCTTGTCTCTAAGAGTATCGTGGATATGTTTTTATTTCTCCAGACTAACAAGGGGGATGAACTCTCCAACCGGATCCAGAACACATTAGGAAATTACGACGAAATGAAAGACTTTTTAACCGACAGATCCAACCAGAGTCATCTTGTCGGCGTCCCTAAACCGGGTGTTCCTCAGACTCCCGTGAACAAGGTAGATGAACATTTTGTGGCTGAGTCAAGAGCCCAGACCCAGCCCTCATCTGTCTGTAGCGCTGCATCTTCCACACCTGCAGCTGTCCCTGTGCAGCAGAGTAAGAGGGGCACCATGGGCTGGCAGAAGACCGGGCACCCACCATCTGATGGCCAACAGAGAGCAGGTAAGGAGGGGGGCAAAAGGCAGTTGCTTTGAGCAGATCTCAAAGAACCACAATGAAAAACCTGTTCACCGTGTTTGGAGTCCCTCATCCTCACCATCACTGCCTTCTTCTTCTTCCAACTCAGCACAACAGGGCTCTCTCAGGACCTTGCTTGGAGATGGTGTTGGCAGACAGCAGACAAGGACCAAGCAAGTGTGCAATGTGGAGGCGGGGCTTCCGAGCCAGGAGAGGCCACCTGCCATGGCAGCCAAGCACAGCAGCAGTGGACACTGTGTTCAGAACTTTCCTCCATCCCTGGCTTCAAAACCCAGCCTGGTCCAGCAGAAACCTACAGCGTACGTGCGACCAATGGATGGCCAAGATCAGGCTCCTGATGAATCTCCTAAGCTTAAGTCATCCACAGAAACTGCTGTGCACTGCACATCCTACCGAGGGGTCCCAGCCAACAAGCCAGAGTCAGCCAGAGCCAAGGCCAAGCTCGCTAAGTTCAACATCCCCAAGCAAGGAGAGGTGAGTCCCTTCTCATTGGTGGTTGCATGCAGCTGAGTAGTAGCAACATGCCTTGAAAATGTCGGCTTCGTCTTTCTGCCCCTTTCACCTCCCCACTGATGTGGTAAGATTTGTAGGCCTCAGACAGAAGTTACAGTTTTTAAAATTCTCAAATTCATTATAATAGGATTATCTTAAGTACTGAAAATACATGTACATATGTATGTATGTATGTATGTATTTGTATGTGTTTGTGCATGTGTAGGATTACTTAGGGAAGGAAGGCGTCCTTTGCTTGAGTTCATGGAATTTGACGAACAAGATGGTATTGACCATGCTATATGACAGCAATATAAAACACTTCAAAGGCTGTAATTCAGCTTTTTGTTTTCTGTAAAATAGTTCAGAACGCTTAACATTTTTTACCAGTTTTGAGAAGTTTTCATGATAAATTTCTGAAAGGAAGTCTCATAAGACTTTGTAAAATATTAAATCAGTAGTGAGTCTGGTTGATATTCTTATAGACTCGCTATCCCAACTCATTTTATAAGACTTGTGCTTCTGATTCATTCACATTAATTAAACAAAATCCTTACCCGGGCTTTTCTTGTGCTATGAGAGTGTTCGGCTACATGAGCATTTTCTCAGAATGAAGGAAGTATTTCAGCTCATACTCTTTTGGTTTGCATTTTGACTTTGGTTCGTCACTCGACACAATGTGTGGAGTGGATACATTGAGTGTAAGGATTCTAAACAAGCCTGTCCCTTGGCAGGTGGTCGGAAAGGCAGAGACTAGCTACTTGAACAGTGGATCTGGATGGAAAACAATCTTTCTAAAGTAGCATGTCTCATACCTTATTCCAAATCGATGACGGTTGTCAAGAGCACCCGAAGAGGAATTACGACTGCGCGCTCGCTTTGGTTGTCTCTGTGATGTAGCATAGGAGCTGAGAGAGCCGCTCTTTAACACGGTCTTTAGGAACTGCTAAGTCGTTTTTCCCTCTGACACGTTCTTCTTTAAAGACAGAATAATGATGTGACCAGAGTGTTCTTTACATCTTAGTTCAGTTTAATAACCAAAGGAAACAAAGGATTTGGCATTTCCTGTTGTGTTTTTGACAAGGCTGAGCATAGCATTTCTCTGCCATCATCTTGGAACTCCCCATAGGCTATTTGGGAGATAACCTTGTTACCCAGAGACTGTCACTCAGAGAGAGAGACTGTCTTTTGCACTCCGGGAGGTGTTTCCTAAGATTTTAATTAGGAAATGTGGTGACGTGCACCAGTAGCTTCTTGTGATTACACATTTACGATGTGTTCTAGTAATTAGGAAGCAGGAATCATTAGAAACAATGAAAACAAAATGTACTTTCTCCAAGCATGTACAAAATATTTATTTTTATTTTTTAAATTGTGTGTGTGTGTGTGTGTGTGTGTGTGTGTGTGTGTGTGTGTGTGTGTGTGTGTGTGA
>CABHPQ010159630.1:1706-31846 GCA_902168405.1 Peromyscus aztecus
CTGCCTGACTACCTCATCAATTCTGCTTCTCCAAATGAATTTAATACTTATTACTTTCTTGAACTGAAATATTTCTAGTGAGATTTTATTCAGGTCCCATTACACTAATATGTTAAGCAAAGTCTGTCACTTGTTTTCATGAGCCGTACATGATTTTTTTTGTTGTTGTTGTTGTTTTGGTTTTGAGGCAAGCTTTCTCTACATAGCTCTGGCTGTCCTAGAACTCACTATGTAGACTCACTAGGCTATTCTTAAAATCACAGAGATCCACATGCCTGTGCCTCTCATGTGCTAGAATTAAAGGAATGTACCACCATGCTCTGTGTTTTTCTTTGTGTCTGTTAAGAGAGCTTTAAACCTATCTTCAGCTATAATCTATACATTTTTTTATTGGGTTTTCCCCTAACACTTTGATATTTGTTCTTGTGAAAGTGGAATTCTTTAGATTGTTTCAGCATTCACATTTTCATAAAGTACTGATAACACTTGTCAACCTGGATCCCCCCCCCCCCATTACCACCTAACCTTCTTTCATTCAAGTCAAAATAGGGTATAATTACACAAGTATTTGCTCTGCTCTAGAAAAGATTCTATGCTTCAAAAGGATTAATGTATTTTATATTGGTCTTCAGTTCTATTGCAATGATAGCAAAGGTACTCAATGGGAATTTGAATTTTAAAATGAAGTATCATAACCAATGCTACCTTCTGTGTTTAATATGGAAAAATGAGTATGAAACTTCAATTATTTTTCACTTTCAATATTCTACTTATTTATATTGTGGGCATCATTAGAGGTGTACTAAAATCTGTATAGGAAAATTTATATTTACATAAAAATTATTCATGTTTCTTACTTGTTACTGGTTTAGGTTAGATTGTCTTATTTCTTAGTTGAAATGTAAAAAAGCACAGAATTCTTTCAGAAAAGTAAAAAATAACCACTAAACCTCCAATGTCTTTATTATTTTATAACCTTGGATTTCTAACTGAACATGAAGATACCACAGAAACTATCTTTGTGGGACTAAGGAATTAATGAGCACCATCCTCTCTGATTTTGGAAGCAATCTTGATGTTTTTGGACTTGTTTTTACAGTATATTTAAATATATAATGCTAAGTTATCTACTTTGTAATGGAGATTCAGTAAATTTAGTGCCTCTGTTATATAATGAAATTTATTTGGACTTTCCTTATTCCCTTGAGATAAAATTGGATCTTGTTGAATATTTTTATACTTAATTTACATTTAACTGCATCATAAACTTATGTCAAATTAACTGCCAAAAGATCACGAGGATATGGAAAATTAAATGAGAAGTGAAATGAGAAGGAATCCAAGAAGCATTGCTTTCCAAGCTTTCTCCTAACTCTATTTTTCAGCTCTTTCTCTTGGGAAACGGATTACATAGAGTAATTTTGGGCTCAATTTAACTTTCATCTAGTGTCCACATTCTATGCAGAAGCACTGATTTAAATACATTTAAGTAGGATCACAGGCATGTTTATACTTTAGTTGTAATTGCTTTTTATTTTTACATTTAGAATATTGCCATGAAATCATAAATTTTAAGAAATAAGGCTTCCCCACACCCATAATACATGTGCAACACAAATTGGACTTCATATGTTATTTAAAAAAATTGAGGACATGAAATTTCGAAGTTTGGGGGTGTTTAGGGTAGACCAGGGAAGAATTTTTGGGAAGGAGATGAGGGGTAAATATGATAAAATAAATTGTAAGACATTCTCAAAGAAGTAATAAGAAAACTAATGCTGTGGGATAATGCTCTTGCACACTGCAAAGATTTGGCACTCTAATTGGTTTAATAAAATGCTAATTGGCCAGTAGCTAGGCAGGAAGTATAGGTGGGGTGACCAGACTAAGAGAATTCTGGGAAGAGGAAGGTCAAAGTGAGGAATCAGCAGCCTGTCATAGAGGAAGCAAGATGAGAATGCTACACTGAGAAAAGGTACCAAGCCACATGGCTAAACATAGATAAGAATTGTGGGTTAATTTAAGTGTAAGAGCTAGTTAGTAATAAGCCTGAGCCATAGGCCAAACAGTTTATAATTAATATTAAGCCTCCAAGTAAATTATTTGGTAAGTAGCTGTGGTTATTTGGGAGTTGCTAGCCAGACACAGAAACTTCTGCCTACATGTGGCACCCAAACATTTGGCAAGAATTCCCACATAAAACCTGAGAAAGCTTAAAAAAAGGATTGTAAGCACACAAAGACAGAATCAAACTCAACTTCTGGGTAACCACTTTTTCTCCAGTGGGCTCTGTTTGCTGGTAGTGGGCAGAGGTGCATCTCCTTTAAGAGATGATTTCCTGACTCAGTGTTAGTGGCAAAAACCATGAGGTTCTTTTAAGAGGCTACCACATATACATACTTATATGGTGTTTATGAGCAGCCAGAGACATGCTATTTAGTGGCAGCAAGAACCTAAAAACCTTTCCAGATTTGGGGGTGATACACATGGCTCCCTCTAGTACCTCTGCCATGAAACTATACTCTCAGAAAGCCAATAAATGTGGTGGAGCCAAAATTTTAATCCTAGCCATGATTACTTAGCAGATTAAACATTCACGTGGTCAGAAAAAGATAGAGATATGCAGTAAAGACAGATTCAGACAAAAAACAAAAACAAAAAACCCCTCTAAACAATTCACAGTGTGTTTAAAACTATACATAGGCTTGAGAGAGTAAAGATAAGGTATAGACAATCATAAAAAAGAAATATATAGTTTTAAAATAATAAAGTCCTTAAAAAGGGAATAAAGTAATATAAAAAAAAGCCATTTAAAGATGGCAAATACTCAGAGAGTCTGGATACTGTATGTTATTGTGTTGGTTTTGAATTGTTTGACAGTGAAGGAAGGAGCAACAGCTGCTAAAAATACATTTGATTATAAATGTTGCTGGATTAATTCAACCTATATATTTTGAAATGCCTTGACTTCAAAATTTAAGTCAGTCAAAAGATATGTTACTTTGGAGAAGAGGTTATGCTTTTATTTTCATAGGAAATGAGAGGCTGTGGATTCATTCTGGGTTAAGAAAAAGTAGATTTGATTGAGGAAGACCCCTGGAAAAATCTTCAATAAGAATAGATGGCCCAGATGATCCAATGTTTCAAAGCACCTCTGTTGCAATTTCCTCTGAATTCTGCATCCAGAACAGTTTCAAGGCTTCTGGAAGAGATTATACAGTCTGATAGATTACTCCAGTTAGGACTTGATCATAATTCTCAATTTTCTCAGGGTCCCCAGAAGATTAACAGCATCCCCTATCAGTAGGAAGTGGCCTAGAAACCTGCCCACATTCCCCAAAAATGTATTATGCATGTTTGTCATCATTTAGAGGGTTTAGTTATAAATTGTTATTGGTTATAGACAATCTCTTTCTAGAGAAGAAAGAGGGATAAGATATAGAAATTATAAGATAAAAGGATAGATTATTGATTCTAATACAAAGAAACAACTATTTTTATTTTTATTTTTTTTTTGGATTTTCAAGACAGGGTTTCTCTGTGTAGCTTTGTGCCTTTCCTGGAACTTGCTTGGGAGACCAGGCTGGCCTCGAACTCACAGAGATCCGCCTGCCTCTGCCTCCCGAGTGCTGGGGTTAAAGGCGTGCGCCACCACCGCCTGGCTCAAAGAAACAACTTTTAATCTTACATATTTTACATTGGTATGGATTTCAGTTTATTGATACAAATTTAAGGTCAATTTTGTTATACCGCATGTATATTTCTACTCTTCTTTAGGGTATTATGTTTATGTAGCTCATTTAAAAATGTAACATATAATTAAGAAATACAGATTTAATAGTCATCTACAATAGCAAACTTATAGCCATGTTAGGTATGTTTTCAAGATCATACAGATTTATACTTCAGATAGATAAACAAACACTTCAAAGACCTACAGAATATGACATTTAATATGTTTAATAGCCTAAGACTTTTCATGAAAATGAGACATGTCTGTTCCTGGCAGCACCAATCTACTTCAGAAAAGATGATGGGCATCAAAAAAACTCCATATGGAATTTGTTTTCTTTATGACAAAAGCTAGCCATATGGGCAAAGAAAGTGCCCTTGCCTTAATGCTGACAGTATGTTGTCCAAACTGAACAAGCAGGACACAAAAGAAAGTGACTGCAGAACTTTGCCAAGACAAGGTGAGACAGTTCTTCAAAATTCCTGCTTCACAGATAAGTCTGTCAGATATGCTACACCTGCAGGCTGAAGATGGATGCCTCAATAATTGCAGAGGAACTTTAGGTGACTTTTTAGGCAGCTTGAGGTTCCTGTCATTAGGTAAAATTTCAGCCTTCTGGGGTCTTTGATGGAGTTGAATACTAAATAGTTATAATTACAGTTTTCCCTAGTTATAATAGAAAGTAAATTAGATACAAAACTTTAGACTCAGTAAGATAAAGTAGATATTTAAGTGTTTTCTCTAATTTCATCAAATGTAAATGATTGGATATTGCTACTGTAATTCTTACTTAATAACTGCTTTTGTTTTTACTATATTAAGGTAAAAACCTTCCTTTTTAATTAGACCAAAAAGGGGAAATGGTGTGAGATAATGCTCTTGTACACTATAAAGATTTGTCACTTGAATTGGCTTAATAAAACACTGATTGACCAGTAGCCAGGCAGGAAGTATAGGCAGGGTGACCAGACTAAGAGAATTTTGGGAAGAGGAAGGGCAAAGTGAGGAGTTACCAGCCAGCCCCAGATGAAACAGGATGAGAATGTTACACTGAGAAAAGGTACCAAGCCTTGTGGCTGAGCACAGATAAGAATTATGGGTTAATTTCAGTATAACAGCTAATTAGTAATAAGCCTGAACTACCTGCTGAGCATCTATAAGTAATATTAAACCTGTGAGTCAATTATTTGGTAAGCGGTTGCTGGATATTTGGGAGTTGCTGGCCAGACACAGAAACTTCCGCCTATAAACTACATTAAAAATGAGGATGTGGAATAAGAGGAACACTTCTCCATTGCTGGAGGGAATACAAACTTGTACATCCACTGTGGAAATGAATATGGGATTCCTTAGAAAATTGGGAATTGATTTACCTCAAGACTTAGCTATACCACTTTTGGGCATTTACCCAAAGGACACTTCATCTTACCACAAGGGCAATTGCTCAACTATGTGCATTGTGGCTTTATTCAAAATGGTCAGAAACTGGAAACAACCTAGATGCCCCTCAACTGAAGAATGAATAAAGAAAATGCGGTACATTTACACAATGGAGTATTACTCAGCTGTTAGAAAAATGACATCATGAAATTTGAAGGCAAATGGATGGAACTAGTTGAAAATCACCCTGAGTGAGGTAACCCAGACCTGGAAAGACAAACCCAGTATGTACTCACTAGTAAGTGGATATTAGCTGTTAATTAAAAGATAATCACGCTACAATTCACAGACTTAGAGAGGCTAAGTAACAAGGGGGGCTCGATGTGGGGGGACACTTGGATCTCCCTGGGAAGAGGAAATAGAATAGATTTTGTGGATGGACTAGGTGTGGGTGAGGATGAGATCAGGAGGGAGCAGGTGGGGGCAGTGTGGAGGAAGAGTACTGGGAGAGAAAACTGGAATTGGGTAGCATCTAGGGGGTGATATGCAAACCTACCATAGTGGAAAGTCCTCAGAACCTGTAAGCATGATCTTAGTGAAGACTCCTAGTAATGGGGAATATGGAGCCTGAGCTGTCCATCTTCTGTGACCAGGCCAACACCATGAGTGCGAGCCCATGCCTGACACTGCCTGGATGCCAAGGACCCAGAGGCTGTTGGACAGAACCAAGCACAACTTGGGGGAATAAAATAACAAAATACCAAACAAACAAACCACAATTAAATGATTACTACTGATGTTCTGCTATGCTCATAGATCAGTACTTAGCCCAATTGTCATCAGAGAGATTTCACCCAGACACTGATGAGAGCAGATACAGAGATCCACAGCCAAACATTAGGCAGAGCTCAGGGAATCTTGCTGAAGAGAGGGAGGAAGAATTGTAGAAGCCAGAGAGGTTGATGACATCAGGAGAACATGGCCCACAGAACCAATTAAGCAGGGCTTATGGGCTCACAGTGACTGGAACCAAAAATCATGGAGCCTGCCTGGGTCTATACCAGGTCCTCTGCATATATGCTATATTGTATAGCTTGATGTTCTTATGGGACTCCTATCAGTGTAAATGAGAGATGTCTCTAACTCTTCTGCCTGCTTTTGGGATCCTTTTCCCCCGACTGGGTTGCTTTGTCTAGCCTTAATATGAAGGTTTGTGCCTAGTCTCATTGTAACTTGCTATGTTGTGTTTGGTTGATATCCCTAGGAGGTCTACTCTTTTCTGAAGGGAAATGTGAGAGAAGTAGATATGGGTGGGTACTGGGATGAGTGAAGGCAGGAGAAACTGTGGTCCGGATGTAATGTATGAAATAATAATAATAATAACAATAATAATAAAAGAAACAAGATAAGGTTTATAGAGAACATGTAGACTAAATAGATAAAGAATTCTTGCCTTAAGATATGTAGCTAAAATTATCCAAGACAACTCACCTGGATTGGTGTTAGTCATAGCAATCATCCATTATGATTTGGTTGAGTCTCTAACATTAATCTTAAAGAATTTATAGGCCATAGCAGAGACGATCTAACACAGCTTCTTGCATGCTTATGGCCAGGGTCAGTTTGTCTCAAAAACTTTGGAGCAAGTCCTTTGAAATGTTAGCATTAGAAAAGACAGCATCCCAACCAAATCTCTCATTTTGGGTATCACAGACGCCCAACATCTGTCAGGAACAATTAGCATACAGGGCCTATTCTAGAGGTCAGGTAATGTCTATCATCTTTGCTACAGTTGAGAAGTGCACAGAAGCTCAAACTAAAATGAGTTAGAGGGTATCATTTATGACTATTTCAAGGTAGACATGACTGGCCATTTGGAATAAAGCTGTCATCTTCATTTAGTAATTGAAGGAATAGAACTGTTCTCCTCCTATGCCTGGCCTAATACTATAAATGTTTTTTAGGAATCTTTATTCGTGGAGAGGTAAATAACATGCAGTAAACAGACGCTCCAGTATATGCACAGTTCTAGACTTTCCCTTTTTTTTATAGTTTGCAATAAATTCTGGATTGGAGTGATTCTGTTGTATGTGATTATCTACTAATAGAGACATAATTTCAGATTTTCTTTCTTTCTCTTCTTTTCTTTCTTTCTTTTTTTCAGTTTCTATAGTCTTGGTGAGATTCCTGTGATGCCAGTTAGAGGAGAAGGTTCAAATGTTGTGCTCACCTCAGAGGGCAATGGAAAAATCTAGTGGAATGATTTGGATAAAATATTCAGCCAGCCATGTGATTGATGTATTATTAAAATCATCAAGTGCTGCTTTGGTTATTTTGTTTGTTTGTTTGTGTTGTTCACATCTGCATTGCAACAAAACACATTTCATTTCTATGTGTCTTTTGGAATTGTTTAAGTGCTTGGCTTTCTCTGTATATTATGTCTTCACTTTATAAGTAAGACTTTTATTTTAAATGCAACAGAGTGCATAAAAATTCTGTGAGCTTTTTTCTCTCCATTCTTTTCTACATTTTTCTATTTTTGTTTCTCCTTTTCTTTCTTATTTTATTTGCCCATGCCCATGCCAGTGTCCATGTCTTTGTCCTTTCTCTCCCTTCACACCTTCCTCTCTGTCTGTCTTGTGAGATGATTGGGAAGAAATTAAAGCTAAGGGAAGAATGCAAAAGCCTTCTTTAGAATACCAATTTGCATAACTCCTATCTGTCACCAGGCTTTTCATTCATTTAGGGTGTCTTTTTTTTCTGACACACAGGGGACTTCCAGATGAAATGGTGTGCTGTTTTATAAGGGCCAATTGTGCTTATCTTTTCTCAGTTCCACTTTCAACCCAGCTCATTAACAGTATGAAATCATACCATGGGGAATTAGAAAACAATGAAAGGAAAGTCAGTGGTTAAACCTTTACCACTAGTGCCTCCTACGGCTACTTGTAGGCTACTCTGGGTGATAAGACAATACCATGAGATGTTGCTTTTGCTGATATAAAGAACTTATTCAGGGAGATGATAGCAAAAATTATCATGAGGAGACTATCACATGTCAGTAATTAATACTCTAAGAACTCACCATGTCTGCAGCTCTTTTCAATGTATTTGAAGACATTTTTAGAGAATACTGCTAATCCTACTTAAGAGAAACTAAACCAAGGCTCAGACTTTTAAAAAGCAACAATAAAGAAAATACAAAGGCAACTCACTGGTTAGCATAGAATTAGCCACATATAGTCATCTTTTGTTAAATGCTGACAGCAATGCAGAGATAATGATTGCCTCAGAAGTGTTTCCTAGTTCTAAATATTTCTTAACCATTCGAGTTTACAGATCTTTTTAGTAGATAGCTGTGTGTGTACTTGACATTTTGCAAAGTGCAGAGCTCCACATAAATTCTACTTCTTTTGTTTGGTTTCTCCTAGCAAGCTGCTGACAGTTGCTTAACTGTGGTGACTGGAGAACTTTGTTCATATGTATGCTATGATTTGTGTATAATGAGGGAAATGACTTTTGAATTCTATGGAATGATGTATATTTGTATTCTGCTCATTGTTTGCATTTCTTTTCAAGCTGACAATACATCAACAGTATTTATGTGTTGCTCACAGTTTGTGAATAACTTTTTCTCAGGAAAGTTTGAGCTCTGGATATCCTTTTATTCACTCCAGTACTCATGTACATAATATTATCCAAGAATGATTATCTGCAATAATAAAATAATATATTAGTAAACAAAAACTTGGCAGAAAAGCATCCCAAGTAGAAATTTCTCTGTTAAAATATAAACGTCGAGGTCTATACAAAAGTGATGATAGGGCCCATAGAGAAGATAGTTTAGAATGAGAGTGATTACCCTGCAAAGATTCAGTGAAAGCTTTAACTCCTGCTTGTTATCAGTCAATTGGCTGAAACCCAGATCCTGTGTGTCATGTTAATTGGTGAAGGGGTGGAACTGTTTAAGCTTCAAAAACTAAAGATGCCCATTAGATTTCCCAGTGAACGAAAGGAAACACATGAACTATGAACCAATAGCTGAGGAGCCCCCAACTGGGTCAGGACCTCTGGATAAGTAAGACAGTTGATTAGCTTGATCTGTTTGGGAGGCATCCAGGCAGTGGGACCGGGTCCTGTCCTCAGTGCATGAGCTGGCTGTTTGGAACCTGGGGCTTATACAGGGACACTTGGCTCAGCCTGGGAGGAGAGGACTAGACCTGCCTGGACTAAATCTACCAGGTTGAACTCAGTCCTCAGGGGAGTCTTTGCCCTGTAGGAGATGTGAATGGAGAGTGAGCTGGGGGGAAGGCGGGGCGGGGGGGGGGAGGGGGCAAACAAGGGAATCTGTGGCTGATATGTAAAATTAAATTTAATAAATAAATAAAAAAAGAACAAAAAAAAAGATTTCCCAGTGATATGAAAAGAAAGATAAAGCACAAAAGGATTCATTATCTCTGAGTATTTCTGCAGACAAAACCCATTTTACTCTGAAATCTGAAATTTGAAAATTTGCAACTCTTAGCCATTATAATAATCATCATTATATCTCATGAAGCAACAATGGTTTGTATTTAATTGTTACAAAATGCTAAGCTTACAGTGAAAAAACACAACTAATTCCTTTTTATTGGAATATTAGCTAGTTTACTCAAACAGTCTTTGGGTTCTCATTTCTACTACATTCAAAGTACAAATTGATATCTCTCAGAGTCATAAATGATGTGACTAACATTATACAACTGAAGAAGAATAAGTTATATCTCACAGTTTTACAGACCAGGAGCTGAATGCTCACAAAGCATCCATGGAATCATGCCTTTGACATTAATAGTAAAAAATTTGATGGGCAAAAATCCATGAACAGCTAGAACTCAAGCACCTGACAAGGATTCTTTTGATTATACAACTCTTCTGATTATACAGACTCTTAAATTGTTATAGCAGAGAAGACAAGAATCATTTTCCATCAAGGTAGATATGTCATCAAGTCATAAGTATTCTTGGTTTTGATAAAAATACATATCAAGGATATAATTTAAAATACAAACATTTAAAAATACAAAACCATGCTGAGCGTATAAGCCACATAAAAACAAGTATCTGGTCACATGCGCCCATGGGCCATAGTTGTCTATGAAGACAAAGCACCCTGAAAAATGAGGTAAAATAATATTTCCCACAAGCCTAGTTCCAGATCCATGGCCATTGAATCTTCTTTGTTCATGTAAATTATTATGGGAAATGAAAGCAAAAACAAATTGAGATTTTATCTCAACTCAGTCAGAATAACTAAGATCAATGAAATTGACATCAACAAATGCTGGATGGGGTGTGAAGAATAAGGAACCCTCATTTACTTTTGCTGCAGCCACTGTGCAAATCAGTATGGAGAACCCAAAACAAACAAACAAATAAATAAAAACCCTAAAAGCAAATCTACCATATGACCTAGCCATACCACTTCTTGGCATATGCCCAAAGGACTTGATGTCCTACTCCACAGATACTTGCTAAGCAATGTTTGTAGCTGTCCTATTCACAATAGCCAGGAAATGGAAATAACCTACATACTTCAACTGACAAATGGATAATAAAAATGTGGTACATATTTGCAATGTCACACTGAGCTCTAAAGGAAAAACAAAATCATGAAAGTAGCAGGTAAAAGGGTCGTCCTAGTAAAGTTTATATTGAGTGAGGTAACCCAGGCCCAGACAGGCAAATGTGTGTTCTTTCTCACAGGCAGTTCACAGCTCCAAATCTTCAGATGTGAGTAGACAACATGAAGCAAGTAAAGAAACCAGGAAAGTCTAAAGGAACCATTAGTGTGGGAGAGCTTGAGAGTGTAATAGCAAGATACAGGTAATATGAACTGAGAAATGGAAAAGCAGGGAGGAGGGCTTTGTGGCAGAGTCCTGTGCTGTTGTTCGCTTTGGGGGAGGGGGGCCAAGTAAGTACAGAGTCAACAACACAGACTCTGGGAGAATGTTGAAACAACAACCTCAGTTTATTCAGGAAGAGGCAAGCCTTATATACCCTCCACCCCACCCTGGGGAAAAGTCTGATGAATATGCATCTGCTGGTGTGACATGGCTGCCTCTCATTGGTCCAGGTCATCTCCAGATCCTGTCTCAGCTGCTGTTGCTAAGGCCCTTAGGCAGACCCAGGTTGGCTCTTAGAAAGTATCTTATTATTGGTTTGGGCCATCTGGCCCTCAGACCTGTAAGGGATGAGTCATCCCACAGGGCTCCAGCTGTGAAGAATGGAGGGAGGCCAATATGGAAGAAGAGGAAGTACTAGGAACAAATAACATCAATGTTGTTTGACAGTCTCAAGGAATTGTATTATTTTATATGCACATAAAATTATACATAATATATACATATATCTTAAAGGAAGCTAAACCACTTGAGCTGACAATGCTGCCCATAAATACCATAGACTAATTAAAAACCCCAGTACCAGATACAAAAATATCCTTCCAAACAGTTGTTCAGGGAAGTCCAAGTGACAACCCAAACAATATAGCCTGCGAGTAGACCCCTGGGTTGACTGTCAGAGATTGAAGGTAAGCCTCTGTTGTTAAAGATACTACACACTGAGGACACAGGACTAAGATGGTTAGAACTGGATCTAACTTGAAAGCTTCCTTCCTATGGTCTAGCTTTCATGATACTAGAAAATGCCATATAAAATCTCACCAGAGAGAAGAAATTAATAGTTCTACCCCTCTGCATCACCCATGAAACACAGTAATGGCCAGCATGGCAAGATATCTGTAAAGGTGAGTAAGTGACACTCACATGCTGGGGGTAACCAAGAGCTGATGAGTGGACTTAAGGCCACTCAAAACAGGAGAGAAGTCATGCCTGGAACTAGAAATCTAGCCAAATTCCTGGGGCTAATAAAGTCATAGACTTTAGGAAAAAAATCTACTACCACTGCTTTGCTAGACCAGAATAATTCCTTACAGTTCTAACTCATATCCTCACTCACAGATAAATGCATCTATACCACCTCTCATCAAAAGCCTTTTTACAGCAAATGGAGACCATCTAGAAAGCCACAACTAGACACAGTGGAGAACTCAATGGGTTGTGGGGAGCCCAGACCCAGTGGCGGCATATACTTAACAGCTCTTGCATTGGTAGTTCAGAGAATATAGGAGAAGAGGGAGCAGAAAGACTCTAAGAGCCAGAACACCAGGTATTCTGCTGTGATACAGTCTTTCTTAGAAATGACTGTATAAACAAGCCTGGGACCATGGCAATATTAATAGACATGTTAACATGAAAGGGTGAAAAGTCATAGGGTCCCATCCCTAATGAAGAACTATAGGCAACTGATGATTGCAAGGAGATGGAGAATTAGCTTCTCCCAGGTATGAACCTGTTTATTAGTTATCTAATAAAAAGTGGTCGGTCCTGAGACCATATATACACAAACAACAAAAATGGACTCAGCAAGTTCTGTTTATATGTTCATATCATATATATTTGTGCATACATATGCATGTATATGTACACAGCAATAATAAATCAAAAGAGGCTATTGATTTGAAAGTGGGGAGATATGGGAGGTGTTGGAAGGAGGGGACTTGTAAGGATGTGGAGACAAGAAAAGGGATAGTGGTATAATAATATTTTAATTAAAATGTATAAAAATTTAAAAACTCTTATTCTTTATCAAGTCCCTGCTGCAATACTTGAGCTCACACTGGGTGTTCATAACATCATAAAAGGAAGATGAGAAATCCCGTCTACTCCTGTCCATGATGAGGTTTTCTCCATTTACAGTGAGGACAGAACCCCTGTAGCTTTGTATTGTCATGGCCAAAGATAGGGAGTTGACTGCTCCTAATGTGAACCCCACATATTGGAAAGGTTCTTGGTGCAGACTGGAAACTGGAATTGGTAGAGAAAGAGTGAGAAAAAGCCCCAAGGGATGTTTAGGTTATTGCAAGGATGTCCCCTTCCTCGGGTAAATCTTATGGAAAACTCTGGTATAGTGCTCATAGTATATGGCGCAGAGTCTGTTAGGTCAAGGTTCCTTTTATTCTCCCACTCTTCCACTTTCTTGATATATTTGTACATATAATTTTTGCCAGAGGAATTGGAGTTCCCTTTTTTGAGTTTTTAGTTTTACTAATAAAAGAATTGAGAAATTGACTTGAAGGAAGCTCAAGGACAATTTTGTTAATGTTCAAGAGAAGAACAACCCAGCACTTGGGAGGCAGAGGCAGGCGGATCTCTGTGAGTTCGAGGCCAGCCTGGTCTCCAAAGAGAGTTCCAGGAAAGGTGCAAAGCTACACAGAGAAACCCTGTCTTGAAAAACAAAAAAAAAAAAAAAAAAAGAGAGAGAGAGAGAAGAACAAGGCAGGCAAACGGTAAGTTTCTGCAGCTCCCAGACAAAGGGAAATGGAAAAGAGAAAGCCATGCCCCCTGTAAGTGACCACATGACAGACAAGCAACCACAGGGCAGAAAGGGAAGGGTGGTTTCAGAGAAAAGCTGAAGGAGCCCAAAGTTTCCGAATGTACCTGGGGTTTGGCCAGTATCCAGAGGGAAAGAATGAAAGAGTGAGTCAATGTGTTTTTGGTAGTTTCTTTTAGATTCTCTAGTTAAATGTATTGCAAGATTTTCCCAAGAAAACTCTTAGGATTTTCTTTTTTTTCAAAAGTGGCATTGATAGAATACGCATATGGTCAAAGTAGCTTCCAGAAATCTTCAGGCCAATTATTGAGCAATCATTCACCCAAAGTCAGATTCATGGTACATCATGATGAGTGCATTTTAACAACAGTACTTCCTGTGTGGTCTGGTTACTATGTGAAAAACTGGTTCCTATCCTAGTGATCATTTTAACATGCAGCTTTTAGAATGAACGCATGTGGTTTTCCTATTTCACATTAGGTAATGTTTAGTAAGAACAATTAATTTAAAATACTCTGATTGCTTTTCATCACAATTCATATACTTCACAAACTTCCTTTTGTCTGAATTACTCCACTTTGCTCAATTAAATGTATAAGACAAAATCAACTACAAAAGAAGAAATAACAAAATTCTTTTCATTATTTTCCATTATCCCAATTCAATTAATCTTTTGTTACTACATAATATGAAATGTTATTAATACTTATGATTTCACAGGTAGTCCTTAATTTGTAATTATATGACAGCTTAGACATAATCATATCCTGTAAGAGCTTTACATTTATCTTGGTTAAACCTCACCAGAGGAATCATCACATCACCGTTTCCTTTTTCTGAAAATGTGATTATTGCCTTACTCTGCTCTGCAGGTTCCAGTTGGCCATTGCCTCCATGTTGTAGGAGGTGCTGTGATGGAGCTCTTTAGAAAATTACAGAAGCATCATTCCAGAAGTGAACATCACACTGATGACTTTCCACAGCGAACGTATTTTCTCAATGATGTCCTTGCAGGAGTTCATTGATCAGTGATCACACTTTCTTAAAACATAAAGACACTTTATTGGTGCTATTTTATTAACAAAACATCTCTAAACCTACCATGAGCTGGGCAGTATTCCAAGTGTTATGAGATGTTCTTCACATATACTAACCATTAATTCTCATAAAAACATTATTCTTTCCATCTATTAGTGAAATACTGAGGCACAAAGAGAACTTAAATAATTGCTTCAGATCCAAGAGCAAAATGTCAGAACCAAATTTGGAGCCATTATTTCCCAGAGTGGGTTCAAGAGCCCACCCTGAATTACTTTTGGTGGTATTATATAAATATGTCAACATGAAGTATATGAATATCTGAATTATCTTAGCGTTGTCATATTTTCCTTGTCTACATATTTTTGATACCAGTTTTTATATATTTATGTAGAAATATATAATGATGACATAGCTGGTATAATAAATAATATAAATGTGTAATATATACAATATATGTTTATATATGTGGATATATGTTAGGTCCTATATATAACTTTGATATTGATAATTTTTTAAATAATTTATAAATGGAAAATTCAGCATAAAATTCTGTGTAATCCAGTGTATTTTATTAAATACTTAAAAAAATTTTGTCAAAGATGACTCACAGAGTATGTTTTCTGAGCAACACCTTGTTCCTTCCCTGTTTGGTTTCTCAGCTGAAGACAAATCATCAGGTGCATGTAACTGTCTTCAGAGTCCTGTAGCTCCTCCCTGGAATTCATGTGGTGAAGGGCCTGACTTAAACTAGCATAATTTCAGATTACTATGTGGCATGAGATCATGATTGCTTTGATTATTTTGTCTCTTAGTGAAATTCAAATAAAAGAGATATTTAGTCCAGTCAATCATTCTCCTACTAAGAGATTTGTTCCATGCTTATGAAAGATTTGCTCTCTGCCACGTCGTCAGTCATTCCATGTCTCATGTGGACCATTTGACCACCAAGTGACATGCTAGAGATATAGTGCCCACATTGTGGTGAGATGCCATGAAATTCTAGGCAAATAAGGTTTTGCTGCCTAGGGTCATTAACTTATAGATGAATTGCTTCCCTAGAAGTCTAGAAGGAAGATCAGCAAACATATAGACAGTTAAGATTTGCTGAGTATTGGCTCTTTGTCATTTATCAGGCTCTATTTATCACCAAATCTCAGGAGATATGTGCTTTATTTATTTTCACGAACAAAGAGCAAAGCGGAAAAGTGAGGTTCGGTGACTGAAAGAGGGACTCCCAGCCTTGCCTTGAGCCTTTGCTATGTGCCAGAGCCCAGACTGTTCAGTCAGTAGCTTTGGTTTAAATCGGATTCTGCCAGTTCTTGGCTGTGAAACAGTTACATTGTCTAGGCTTCCCTTTCCTCCCCACTTCAACAAGTGTAAGGACTTGTTGAAGGACTCGTGGAAGGACTCTTGTGACTATTTCATGTAGTGGTACAAAAAACGCCTTTGAACTATTCACACTTAGTCTCTCTCACCCAACTAAAGAAGCGATCCTGTTTGGATTCTGAACCTGTAGATTCTGGATTTTAAATACTGTGTCATTTTGTTCAGTGCGTATTTTCCAGTCCACTGTTTAACTACTTCCATTTCCAGAACAGCTCTCTCTGAGAACAAAATTAATTCCTGCCATAATTCACCCCACAGTTACTGACTGCTTTGTATGGCATTTTCAACCTCATAGACATTCCCTTACGGCTGCCCGTGTGTCCTCATCTAGGCTAGTGTATATGGGACAAAGAAAGGTGGAGGCATGTCGCTCAGTCGTGGAGCCAAATCTTAACATCTGTGAGACCCTGAATTCAACCTCAACATGAACATAACACACACGCACACACACACACACACACACACACACACACACACACACACACGCACTGCACATTTATTTACACATCCACATCCACACACAAAGGAAAGAAAGAAAATGAATCCAGAGGAGCCAGCACCCTGGGTGCAGTTCTGTATCTCCCTCAAAATACCCTCCTTACAGAGTTCATCTACTTGAGAAGCTGGGGAGCTTCTAAAGAGGATTCCCTGAAAAAGCATAATGTTGAATGCAATCTGGGTAACTAATACTGCTATGGATTCCATTTTGTGAGCTTGGGTAGGGAGGAAAGTGAAACCATTCAGCGCCACTCTCCACAACTCCATCCATAAATACCAACCCTGTTCCATTCTTTACTCTAGAAGCTCTTTCCTCTTCTCTGTAGAGATTGGGCTGTGTGTTCTCTTTTGTGAGCAATGGCTCAATCTGATTCAATAAATAGCATTTTACACTAAGGTAATTCTCAAGAGGATTTAGAAACCACTAAGAATGTGCTATTTAAAAGCCTACATTGGACCCTCTTACTGTTCTCTGAAACAAATTATAGTTTTTAACACATTAAAATTATATCTTGAGAAGATTTGCTGAGCGTTTTCTAAAAGTGGGCATTCAGGATCTTACTGAAAAGGTAATAGGAAAAGTTCACAGAACATTTTTTAAAAAATTATTAATGAAAGAACAATCTAGTTTTTTACTTGGCAATTTTTTTGGTTAATTCATCAACAAAATAGCACCAGGTTAAAGTTGTCATAATTATTCAACTGAAAATTATTGTTGTTATTATTATTGTTATTATTATTATTATCATTATCATTATTATTATTATTAGTGTGTGTGTCTGGTTGCATGGTGGCATGTGTGAGGTCAGAGGACAACTGTGGAGTCGGTTTTATTCTCCCCCTTTATGTTGATTTTCAGGATGGAACTCAGGTCATCAGGCTTTCAGGGTAACCACTTTGACATGCTAAGTCATCTCTCTGGTCTTTTTTCCACATTTTTTTATATTAAGTAAATGACGACTTTATTCGATTCCTTGATAAATTCCTGTTTCAGAAAATTAAAATCTGATCTTCCAGTTTACAGGGTAGAAAAATAAACCAAACACACATTTTCAAAATATCTCCATCTTAAAATCTTTTAGATAAAAAGCAGCTCAAGATAAAATGACAAAGCAATTTTCATCCATCCTCTCTGCCCTCCTTGTCCTCCTTCTCTCTCTCCATTCCTCTTCTCCCTCCCTCCCCCGCCTTTCTTCTTTTTCTCCTTGTGTCCTCTTCTGTCTACACTTCCCCCAGGTCTCCACGTCTGAGCACACATAAAGTCTCCTCATCTGCCATTGTTAAGTAATGTTAAATAAATGGAGCATCTCAAGGTGGTGTGCTTCCTCTTTAGTCTCATCTCTTGTGATCTGGCCTCAGCCTTCAGTATGTGGAATATGCTGAATGCCAGCTGGCTGAATACACATCCCTGCATGTTGCTTTTTAATAAAAGTGGGCTGAGAAGAGTACATCAATGTGGTGAATATTAGGGACAATTTTTAAAACCCAAAGAGCTAATTAGGAACCAAAGAGGGTCTTTTGGACTTCTCCAAACCTCAGAGTGGAACAGATGCCAGTCTTGCTATAGGCCCAGCCCAGTGAAAATGATTTCCCTCTGATGGGGATTAATGTGCTCTGGGTTCTGAAGATGAAAATTAACTGGTAACCATTTCTATCAAGATTTTCCTCTTGGGAATGGCAGGCAGTTCATAACTCAGAATTTCAGAGAAAGATGCTGTACCTTAGTAACGTTTAGGACCAGGTGAGTAACTGCAGGAAGGAAGATCAATGTTGTGGAACATTACTTTAAGATGTGTTACATTTGTTTATGCCGTGGAACATTTGTTTAATGATGCAAAGGTGTGTTGTATTCTTTTATGTTGCATTTGTTTAACTCTGTGAAGCTGTGTTACTGTGCCTGTCTAAAACACCTAATGGTCTAATAAAACTGAATGGCCAATAGCAAGGCAGGAGAAAGGATAGGTGGGGCTGGCAGGCAGAGAGAATACAAAGGAGAAAAAAATCTGGGGGAGCAAGACTGAGGAGCAAGAAAAGAAGAGGCTAGCCACCCAGCTACACAGCAAGCCACAGAGTAAGAAGGAAAAAAAAAGTATACAGAAATAGAAAAAGATAAAAGCTCCCAGAAGCAAAAGGTAGATGGGTTAATTTAAGAAAAGCTGGCTCTAGTTTCCAAACAAGCCAAGCTAAGGCCAGGCATTCATAAGAAGGAATAAGCCTCCATGTGTTTAATTGGAGTAGCTGGCCCCCCAAAAGTAAAGAGCCAAAAGAGTAAATAAAAAACCCAAATAAACAAATGAACAGAAAAACCAACATTTTGGTGTACCAACATGAGGCTTGAATTTCCATAGGGCCTGAGAAAGCTTGAAAAGAAAAGAAAAAAAATACAGCTCCTTTAAGAAGTTCTTCCTTGCAGCAGAGCATTTAAACAGCCTCTTCCACACTTAATAGAAACGAAAAACTAAGTAAAAAGTGGCTGCCGCAGTGCAGGGCACTGGCATTCCAGATCTGGGGGTGTTGAATGCAGTCCAGGTCAAATCAACCTCTGGCTGGACTGTGATTTCAGTCTTGGCTCTCATGAACCTGGGCGGAGCCAGCCGATCGAGCTGCCTGTAGGACCCAGTGGTAGCTTAGCACTTTAAAGTTTGCTCACATGGTCAAAAAACAAACAAACAAAACAAAAAACAAAAAAGGGAATTTAAAACAAACAAACAAACAAATAAAACAGCAACAGCACCAGCACCACCACCACCACCACCACCAAGGTTTTTCTAGGGAATTTGGTGAAAGCAATTATTAGAAATAATCTGCAGTAAATAAGTGTTCCGTTTCATTAAATATACTCTGACATTTGTATGACAGGATAATTTTGGGATGTGAAGGCAATCAAGCTTTCAGGAAACCAGATTTGTTTCAAGAATCTCTCTAGTTGATATCTACATGAACCAAGCAAACCTAGTCTCTGGTTAATAGCTGTAAGTACCTGTTTCTGTTCACTGTGTTATTCTGACATCTGCAAATTTATTCTCTTTCATTTGTATCAGTCTACCTGTTCTGAGAAATGACAATGAAAGATGCTACAGTAAGGTTCAAAGAAGTATTTAAATATTTATAATAGGTATTTTCTCATATTTGACAAAGATGCTCAAATTAAACCTGCCTTTCATTTTTTTCAGCTTCTGACTGTATGTTTGGGACAAGACAATGAGGAACTATAACCCTGTTTAGGACTTGGGGGGTGGGTCATAAATCTCCTTATTCTGGGACTTTCTAGCTACTGGGAAAAGAGGATTCAAATACATTTATCAACACAGACAATGAAAACATGATTTTGTACTGATATAACACAGCATAGCAAATGATAAGAAATATTTAGTGTACAGCATCTTGAGGTATAGCCCTGGTGTGTTCTTAGCAGAAAACATGGAAAACTTTAGTGTGAAGGTAACTGGTGTTTTGGTTGTGGATGGCCCATAGCTGGCTACTGCATACATGATGGATGGCCCAAGGCTGGATACTACATAAAAGATGTATTTGTATAGAGTTTTCTACAAGCAGTGATTTTCTAATCTTATACAAGACCACACATGGATATTTTTGTGTCTGCTTCCAGCCATGCATGTGTTTCTAAAATCATCAAAGAGAAATGACTAATATGCGTTGGTGTTGCTCTGTGAAAAGGAATTCATATTAGCAATGTATTCTTACCTTCTTAGATGTGAAGTCCTAGGACTGTAGCTCCCATCACTGTAAGGAGGGGTAAGCTAAAATCAACGTGATTTTCTCTTTCCTTTTCTTTGTTTCCCAGGAAAACAAAATACCATTTTAACAGTGAGGATTAGAGTATAAAATGTGGACTCTGAGACAGACACTAATGAAACATTTATTCAGACAAACTTACAGACTCCCTCATCTCAAATTGTTTTTAGGAAAAACTGTAGCCTACAAGGCTGGGCTTTAGCTAATTGTGTTTTGGGGACACACCATGCTTAGATAGAGTTTACTATAAGGTTGACATGGACTGTAGGGAGTAATTTGGCAGTCTCCATGGATGATTTAAGGTGTGCTTATGTTTTCTGAATTTTGCTATTGAATTGGTTCCATCATTTCCTTGTTCCTTTTGTTTGTATGGAAGTTTGGAAATTAGGACACATGCATATACTTAGTAGGTTGCATCAGTTACTAATGAAAAAAGTCCTGATCCATTACATCTCCTTCCAACCTTGCCACTTGGGGCTCTGAAGATTCCTCAAAGTTTATGATGTTTCTTTTCCAAATTTTATGAGAATTTGTCTTCTCTCTATGATCAAAGAATTTTTTTTGAGAGAGGTTAATATGATTATATTTTATGTGGGATGAAAAGTAGAACAATGTTAGTCTACTAACACTGAAGATAACTCCCTCGCATCTTTTATCCCTCTGAATATTGGTCAGAACAGGCTAGGCTTTGTGGTGTAAGATAATTCTGAGATCTCTGCATATTAAGAGAGTTCATTTTTTTTCTTGGTTGTGAAATCTATCCAACATGGTCACCAGGAAACTTGCTCTTTGCAACCTCAACTATGAATTAATACAATGCAACATTCAACACAAAGTAGAGAAGATCCCCTTGCTTAGTGATTATTTAAAGAACTGAAGATAATGAAAAAAATATTTCCTTAACTCATTTCTTTATGTTTTGGAGAAAACATCAAAAATTTACTGAGACTCACAAGGAATACACAATCTCACATCATCTGTTCCCATAAGAGTCAAGGGAAAATACTAATTTAATTTCCAGAAATTTTATATTTTCCACTAACTGAATTTTTATGAATAGTTGTGCTGTTCAACTACTTAACAGAACAATAAAATATTAAGCAGAATCTTGTACTATGAGATGCTTGAATCCTTTGCTCTCAAAACAGAAGTATTATCAGAAATAGGATTAGTTCAAGGTTCAACATATTAGACAAAAAGAAAACCCCAGATTAGCACATTTTGGCATTCTTCTACTTGAATCTCCCCACTCTTGTTTACTTATTGTTTTTGTTTGTTTTTTGAGCTTGAAATCACTATCATTTTTCAAATCCTTGTCTCTTTTGGAATTTTATACAACTGGTTTGGAAAGTTGACCTGGGCTCTATTCCTTTCCATGTTTTAAGATTCTCAGTTTTATTTGGGATTGCACTCTAAGTTCCAGTACACCTGGGGCCAGAATTCCTTCTTTTCTAATATGAAACTAGCAGCTACCAAACAAAACAGGTGGCTATAGGGCAACATTATTTGTAAGTCTACCTCTGAAAAGTCCTTTCCTAGGCAGGCAGTGTGGTGTCTGAGGCAGGAGTATGAATTCCAGGTCAACCCAGGATGCAAAGTGAGATCTATCTCAAAGAAGGCAAGCAATCACACAGAAGCAAAGTGAGACTAAACCAAGCAAAAACTACCCAAAAGCAAAACAAACACCACAAACTCTGCTTTTCCATTTCCAGCTAAATCTTTATGATGTTAGCTGAGCACTGCCCATGCTGTTCCTTTTAGAACATCTGCTCCATGATCTTAGGCTAAACATACCCCAAACTGTGTACTCCATCTTTGCTTCTTGAGCAAGGACCTTAAACTGCGCATGCTCAGGGACATTCCTCTTGAATGTGTCCACCCCTCTAAGAAGTCATATGCTTTCTTTGTTCCAAGAGGACATTGCTTTAGAAATAACTTCTGGCTGTGTGGAAGTGATAGCTCTTTTTTCAGTCATTTATTTCTCGGCCACGGTTATTTGTTTTTGTGCTCACCAAGATAGGAACCTGTGGCAGAACAGGAGCTGAACTGAAACATCAACATGATGTGAAAAGTTTAAAAAAAATGCCCAAAGCATGGAGAGACAAAACAAAAGAAAACCCTCCAAAAAATACCACTGAGCTCCTTTTGCGTTTGCCAGTGGTGGGACTCTGTATTTGTTCCCATTGCTGCAGAAGAAAGCTTCTTTAAAGATGGCTGAGCTCTTTCAGTATATTTGTTTTCCTATTCACTGGTTATTATTATTATTATCGTTGCTGTTATTATTTTAGATCCTGCTTGGATTCTAAGGAGAGAAAGAAAGGGTATGGGTTTGGGTGGGTGTGTAGCAGTAATCTTAGAGAATCTTATTCATAACATCAAACCTGAGTTCAGTTATTGGGGTGAATACTGGAAGATCAGAGAAGCAGAACAAGCTACAGCTATCTCACCTTGCCAATTCCTCAGCTGGTCCTGTTTCCTCAGACTGGAAGCTTCTGAGTCCTCATCCAGAATGAATCTCAGCTGAACTGCTGCTCCAAAGCCTGAAACCTTAACCAGCCAAATGCTGCTAGTTTCTGGTCTTCACGCCTTATATACCTTTCTGCTATCTGCTGTCACTCCCTGGGATTAAAGGCTCACTTCTTGGGATTAAAGGTATGTGTCACATGCCTGGCTGTTTCCAATGTGGCCTTGAACTCACAGAGATCCAGAGGGATTTCTACCTCTGGAATGCTAGGATTAAAGGTGTGAGTGCCAGCATTTTCTAGCCTTTGTATCTAGTGGCTGTTCTATCTCTGACCCCAGATAAGTTTATTAGGGTGCACAATATTTTGGGGAACACAATACCACCACATGGGTGGAGAAGTGGGATGATCTAGGAGGAGGTGGGAAGAGGAAACTGTAGTGAGAATATATTATATGAAAAAAATCTGTTTTCAATTAAAAAAAGATTGACATGTGAGAGGAGCCAGTATGCAGAGGGAGACTGGAAACCACTCTTCGCCTGAGCTTCACCTAAGGTACAGAGCATGCGTGAAGAAAACAGTTACTTTCAAAATCCCTTGAAATAAAATGGGAGAGGCAGAGCTATAAGGGCTATTTATGGTATATGGTGAGTGTGTGTGTGTGTGTGTGTGTGTGTGTGTGTGTGTGTGTGTCTGTGTGTCTGCTTCTATAGGGCTCTTTCCTCAGCTCACAGGCCCATTCCCATTCTTGGGAATACTTTTGCTTCTTAATAAGCTGCCTCTCTATATAATTCTAATTATGTATCCACAACACTATGAACATACTCTGTTTCTCTGACCTCTGTAGCTAGCTTAAAAGGCAAAGCTTTTTCTGAATTTCTTCTCCGGATTGCTAGGATTTTCAGCTCACTGCTGTTGTTCTCTCAAACTCTAATAAAACTATCCTTCAGTTTCATTATGAGTCCATTTTTAAATTCTTTTATTAAGAACCCAAGAAGGGGCCCTCAGTTTCCCTACATGCCATTGATTTTCATGTCAGTCTACTTGTATTTGCTTAGAAATTATATTGAGTTTCAGTGCCAAGATTTCTCGGTCAACACCCCTTCCTCATGCATGCAAGCACACATTTCCTGTACTGTGCATGTGTCACTTTGAGGATTTCATGATTGATTTTTATAGTCTATCCCTATGTTTGTTGGTAGGTTAGCTTATGAATTCATTACTGAATTTAAGATAAGATTTAGTCATTGAAACTAGTAATTGCTAACTAATAGCCATACTTCTTGAGGCAAAGTAAAACATAGATCCAAAATACCTAGTTGTCTTACCTTTTCAGCAATATTTTACAGTGTCTTCCTTGACATATTTGTAACTTCTGAGTGGGCTCTTCATAATTTAATGAGGTTAGAATGTAGGGGGAAAAATCAATGCTTTTATACTTAGCTGTTTCCAGGGAAATTCAATAAGAGGAATATATTTTTATTTCAGTTTCCTATAAATAGAGAGAATAGCTGTTGCCTTTCCAAACCTGCCAAGTCTTACATAATAAAAATAATGCGTCTTTATTACCAGTGATAGAAAAGTGGTGGTTAAATTTAAAACTGTGTGGGAGCTAAAATCCTAGCCACCTGTTAGAAACACAGTTGCAATAAAAATGTTTGCCTTGTTTTGTACTGGCCAAGCAATAGATATAAGAGACTATTACTCAAAACAGAATGTAACATTTAAACCACAAACTAGGAGCTAGAGAGATGGCTCTGCATTAAAAGCACTTGCTGCTCTTCAGGTTCAGTCCTAGTACCCATCAGATGGCTCAAAACCACCTGTAGGTAAAGTTCCAGGGTATCTGACACCCTCTTCTGGCCTCTGTGGAAACCTTCATATACATGGTGTGCATACATATACCAAAGCAAACACACATATACAGTTTTAAAAATGCAAAATGATTTCGGACAACCATTCAGGTATTAATAAAAGCTGTCTGTTCTTAAGCTTTCATAATACGCCACATGTTGGCCTCATGCAACATGCCTGTACAACCAAGGCTACACTAATTGAAAGGAAAAAGTAGCTCTATGTGTTTAGTTGAAATTACACTTTATTGTTAGAGTAATAAAAATTTTGTTACGATCCCTCTCACATAAAAAGACAAAGCAATGCTCATAAAGTTAGGGTTGGTTTTTTTTTTTATCCAAACTTAAACATCTGGTAAATAGAATGCCAACATATTGATAAATATGTTCCTAGCAATATCCAAGATCTGTATCAATTTGGAGCAAACCCAAACCTAGTTAATGAAGATGTATTTATCATTTAACTAATTGAACTATTTCATTCTAGAGATCTACCAGTCTGTTGGAGAAGGTCCAAAGCAGAATTGCTTGGCCATTTTATAGTAATATCTTAGTCACTTTACAAAATCAATAAATGTCCATTAATTAATATATTATCTACCATTTAAAAACAATAAACAAATTTCTAAACTTGAACAAATGCAATTAGTGTTGTCAATTCACTTTTTTACATTGATCTTGGCTTTCATGCAAGTGGTTGAGACTTTTAATGAGTCAGTAGTTCACTTTTAGTATACAAAACATGTGCAAGCTTATACAGTATACTTGTCAACAAGTTTCTGAAACCCCTTCCAGACTACACATATGTTTATGGAAATATAATACTCTTAAATGTAATATTCTTCTTAGGTTATTGAGTTAATACAGTAGCTCAAGTGAATAGCAAAGAACATCAAAATTACCAATGTTTACAGCTTGAAATAGCTCTACCAGTCTATTGACACCCAGCAATGGTTCTTGGCACAGTCTCAATATAACAGGCTGTGACTTATATCAAACTGAATAAGAAGGATTTTATGTTTTCATTTCTAAAAATGTAAGTAATGACATAAAAATCTACTTTTATAGTTTGCCTATATTTAGCCACATTAGTCCTTTTCATGTCCACCTGTTCTTCCCACGTAGGTAAATCTGGTGGATTTATCAATCAAAAACCCTCTCTTTGTTCTAAAGTAGGTACCACTCTTCGACATAGTCACTGATCCAAAAATGGCCATGCGACATAGCTTCATGTATCTGAGACATCTTTCTTGGCTAGAACTTTTAATTCCTAAATTTTTAATCTAAAAACCTGGCAAAGATATGAAGGGAAAATATTAAAGAAAAGGCAAGATTGGAAGCCGATGATAGGAGGGAGTTTACTAATGAATTTTTTTAGATCCTTGGTTCTCCTCACCTTTTTGCTTTTTAAAAATATCGTTTTGCTTTAATTTTAACTTATGTTTATGTGTGTGAATCTGCATGAGTTATTTGTGAAATTATTAAGGCCACTCCACATAGTTAAAAGGGAGATTTATTTAGTGGCATAACTTACAAATGAAGGGATAGGTAGGTAACAGGGTCTGGGGAAGATGTAGCGCAGTCCGGCGGTGTTCTCTGGAGAACTCTGCTCGGTCTACCTCTAGCATCCAGGGTCCAGGAACCAAGAGAGAGCAGTGCATCCAGATCTTGGGTCTTCAGGGCCTTCTCTTGGCCCCGCCTTTTAGGTGTGACAGTTACCAAAGCCTCGATGGGGGTTGGAACTTCCAGATCAAAGCTGGAATGGCTACCCACTACAATGAGTTATGGAAACCACATGTGTGTGGTGTCCACAGAGGTCAAAAGAGGGCATCGGATACTCAGGAACTATAGTACAAGGTGGTTGAATTCCCAGTACCGGTGAGTCCTCTGCAAAAGCAGTAAGTGCTCTTAACACCTGAGCCATCTCTCCACCTCTGGTTATGATCATCTTTGAACATAGTAATTGAATTTTTCTGAGTCACTGGATTTTTTTTGTGTGTCATTAAAACAAAAATATTGTTATTACATTAATTTTGTAGAATCTTATTTACTTTGCATGGGATGTAAAGCATTTCCATTTAGAGTGATGATAATTATAATCAGAGCTGCAACTGTGATTATTGTAACTGATATTGATAGAGCATCTGCAGCTTCACACCATTCATCTCTCTCATCCTTCTAAGGAGCATATAGTTTCTGTGACTATGACAAACACTGTTATCAGAAGCAGTTGAAGGGAGGAAAGGATTTCATTCACCTTACAGACTATAGTCCATCATCTAGAGAAGTCAGGGCAGGAGGTCCAGCAGGGACTAGAAACAAACCTTGTGGAGGAATACTTCTTGTTGGCTTGCATACTGGAGCTGCTTGTGCAGCTTTCTAATGCAGCCCAGGACCTCTCCAGACAACAATGCCACCCACTTTGGCCTGAGTCTTTTTAAGTCAATTAATAATCAATACAATTTCCCAGAGATATATCTACAGGCCCATATGATCTGGACAATCCCATAACTGAAACTCCCTTCTGGAATGACTCTAGACTAAGTCAGTGAGAACTAATTAGGACACTTGTTATCCCAAAGTCATTATTATCACCATGGTTCAAGTTGAAGAAGATAAAGCACAGAGAAGGCAATAAAGATTTCTGTAGTGGGTAGCCATTCCAGCTTTGATCTGGAAGTTCCAACCCCCATTGAGACTTTGGCAACTGTCATGCCTACAAGGCGGGGCCAAGGGAGGCCCCTGGAGACCTGACATCTGGATGGGTGAGCGCCCTCTCTGTTCCTGGACCCGAGACAGTAGAGGTGGACCGAACAGAGCTCCAGAGAACAGTGCTGGACTGCAATACACCTTCCCCAGACCCCGCGACCTACCTATCCCTTCATTTGTAAGTTACCACTAAATAAATCCTCCTTTTAACTACATGGAGTGGCCTTAATAATTTCACCAATATCTGGTGCTCACATGGGGCAAATTCCAAAGGCCTGGGTGACTCCCACTCTCAGCCTCCTCCCCTGCTGGTGGGTACCTAAACCCGCCTGCAAAGTTCCATATAACTAGGGAACACCTACACGGTTCCATTCTCGAAAAAGGGAGCAGCTAGTCTGGTCTCAGTTCCCTAGCTTAGCCCCAAGACCAGCGAAAAACCACTGTGAGTGAGGCATTCCCCTGCTCCCTGAGTGTCAGCTGCGGTCAGCCAAGGTCGCCAGCAGGCCCTGCTTTGGAGCTGTACCAACACCACCTGCTGGCTGAAAAGTGCTACTACACCCCCCAAAACCACGAAAGGTAAGCAAGGCAAACAAGCGTATTGTTTCAAATAAAAGTACTTGATAATTTTACACCTTAAAATTGACTAACAAATTTTGAGTAATTCTTGTAATATGGCCGACAACATTACCTCACAAGAATTTAGAAACCTTTTTGCCTGTATGATGAATGACATCTTCCTGGAAATATACGACCTTCCTAAGGCATATCTGGCCTGTACCATTTTGGCATTCATTGTGATAATTCACACAGTGTTCAAACACTGGTTTAATAACAAGAACAAAGATGAGTCATTATTGGGACTGATACAGGCTTTAAAAGATAGCAATGAAGGCTTACAGAAAAAGATTCTTTCTCTGGAATCTGCTAATCAGGATTTACAAAACAGGCTTGTACCGAAAATTGATCTTATTGATAATAAATATGAATATTTAATGGACAGAACACTAACTCTCCAGACACTATATAAGGAAGAAAGACTATCATTAATTGATAAGATAAGGTCCATGGAATCATGTGTTTCTGAGGAACATAAAAACTTCTATGATTCCGTGAGAAATCTGGAGTCCCTTGCAAGAGAGGAGGTTCACTCCCTAGAACAGACCCTAGGTGCTCATTTGCAAGCCCTAGAAGAAACTCTCAGTAAACGTGACAAGGGACATAATAAGTAGAAGGGCAAGACCATAGAGGTTATAACATCTCCAAATGGCTCTCATCCAATGGCTTATCCTGTTATCATCCATGAGAAGCCGGCAGATGACACACACCCCGAGCCATATAATACATATACATTACAACCAATTTCAACAAGGGACATTAAAATATAAAGGAAGCAGTAGTTACATATGGGATACACTCCACATACATAAAACAGATGTTAAATTCGTGGTCTACCTCACATAGAATCATTCCAGATGACTGGCATCAGTTAATTACAGCTGTTCTAGAATATAGCCAGCAGTTACAGTGGAAAAGCTGGTTGAGAGAAGAGGCAAAAAATTTAGAACAACAAGGTAAACTCAGAGGTTTTGTGATCTCCCAAGATCAAATACTTGGTGAGGGATGTTTCACCGACAGGAATGTACAAGCCACTTATGATGAGCATACAATATCCCTATGCCGTACAGCAGCTCTAAATGCTTGGGAAAAAATTCCAGAACCTGGAAAACCAACTGAAGTGTACACAAAGATATTTCAGGGACCACACGAACCCTTTACCGATTTTTTACAAAGGCTGAACACAGCTATAACAAAAGCTGTATCAGAAAGAATTAAGAAAAGTATTAACTGAGTCCTTGGCATTTGACAATGCTAATGCAGAATGCAGGAGAATACTTACACCATTAAAGATCAGATCAGCTCCTTTGGAAGAATGGATTCAGTATACTAATGGTGTTGAGTCTCTTAACTACAGTAATGAGACTTGGATAGGAGAGACAAATCCCAGAGGTGAAAAAAGGCCCTGTGGTACCAAATGTTTTAAATGTGGTACACCAGGTCATATAAGTAAAAACTGTACATGGGATACTCCTAGAAGTAATACTTCTTTTAGGAATAGCCTAAACAGGAGACCCCAATCACCTCCTGGATTATGTAGAAGGTGTGGCAAAGGCCGACATTGGACCAGTGAGTGCAGATCAAAAATAGATATACGAGGCAACCCTTTACTGGTGGGAAATGCCTCAGGGGGCCTCTTGCAGGTCCCCAAATCAAATGTAGCATGAACATTCCCAGTCACTGTGGAAGAAATTCCTCTCCAGGACAACTGAATAAACCAATGCCTAATGTAAAAACCGATACTGCAATGGATGATAAAACAGCTCTGATAGATGGATCACAGTTTACAAAGAACACTATAAAACAAATATTTTGGCAGACTTCCATAAATGAACAAAGACCAAAGCTTAGAATTTGAATTAATGGCCTGGTTCTGGACGGCCTGGTAGACACAGGTGCAGATGTGACTATAATTACACCAAAATCATGGCATCCAAATTGGCCTCTTCAAGAGGTAGATGTCCAACTTTTAGGGATTGGCACCCTATCTCAGATAAAACAGAGTTCGAGATGGGTTGAATGCATAGGGCCAGAAGGACAGAGAGGAAGGCTGAAGCCATATGTAGCAAATGTAGCAGTAAATCTTTGGGGCCGAGATCTGTTACAACAGTGGAATACCCAGATTAAAATTCCCACACTCTCAGAAAAGGAATACAGACCAATGCATGTTTCTAGGAATAATATCATAACATGCTATAAAAAACAGTCACCAACCATTCAGACTGTATACAAACAGAGCATAACTGCTGCTGAACTCTCAGAAGTACCAACTGC
>CABHPQ010159631.1:0-29988 GCA_902168405.1 Peromyscus aztecus
TTCTTTGAAATTTGACTTTGTGGCTAGCCAGGCTGGGAATGTTGGGATATGAGGTCCTTTTATTCCTAAGATTCTGATAGTGACCTGTGCCCCCCAGAGGCGATGAAACATCTGTTTTATTAACCTCACATACCTGCCATGATGGATCTCAGATGTTGCAGGATTAACTTGTCTATGGGTAAAATGAGAGCGAGCAAAGTCCACCCATGATCTGAGTTCATAAAAACACAGATTAAATTAAACCAATACACAGCTGGGATTCCTGGGTTGGCCAGCCCTGGCACTGTGCCTGCATGTAGATGGCAATAAATATCCATGAGCTGTCCGCATCCTCCTATACACGTGGCCATCCCAACCCTGGTCCCCGTGGCAATCATTCCCACCCGCTCGATACACTGAGAATTCCCAATGTCAGAAGTGCGGTATGGTCTGCCTCGAATTGGACAACAATGGCGTGATGCCAGGAAACAGGAAAGGACCCAAGGAAGACAGGAAGGCAAGGGAAGACGAAGCGGAAGTCAGGCAGGAAGGAAGAGGAGTCAATACATGGCAGCAGCTTATGGTGCACACTACAGATCCCCAAAGAACTGAGTTCATATCCTGGCCTTGCCATTGACTGACTTTGTGACCTAAGACAAACCTCATAACCTTAACCTCTCTGAATGCAATGTGGTGATCTGTAAAAGGAAGATAGTATTCATACCACACAGTTGTTGTGGGACTTAAATAATTTATTTCTAAACTGTATTGTAATGCCTGGACGTAGTAAGCATTCAAATTAACTTAGTGGGTAACTGGGGCCATCATTTGTGAACGTTAGGTAATAATAACCATGAACATTGCGTAGCCCGTCTAGCCTGTCTGCCCAGCAGACCCCATGGGAGGAAGGAGTACAGATAATATCTGCACAGTGGCACATAGGGATGGCCCCTGGTGTCTCTTTGTGGCCGGCAATCCCAGAGTGGCCTCTGAGCCAAACCCAGAACTGAAGGAGACCCTCCGTGAGATGGGGTGGGGAGGTGGGGGGAAAATCCTGGGCTGTTGCCTCTTAGCAAGTGGTGCCACCTTCTGGCTGCTCTGGGAGTTGCCTTGCAAACTGAGCATCTCCACCCCCTTGCAAAACACCCCTTGTGTGTCAAGTCCCGGACTCCTAGAATCGTCTCTCTATGAGAGTCATCTTGACTTGGAAGGCCAGCCGCACAATCCACGCCACACTGTAGCCAATCCGATCACGTCAGCATTTCCACTACTGGTCACGATTTCTTACCAATTCAAAATCAACCTTAAAACCTCCATCTGTGCTGAGACATGCCATAGCCAGGACATCCGTCCCTGTCCGCTGCTGTTGCTGTTTGGGACAGAAGAAATCTCCTTCCTCTCTGAGTTTCATTTTGTGTTGCTTTTGGGGTTTAGGCCAGAGCTTGAATATGGAGGCGGAGTTCCAAGTTCTGAATCCCGGTCTTCAAATACTTTCCCAGGTTCTTAGTCCATCCCACCTTTGCCTCCCCCTCTGGCGAGGAAGGAGATAGCTGCAGCTGCTGTCATGGTGGTGGTCCTTCTGAAGCTTAAAGGAACACAGCAGGAGGGAGGAGGGCTTTGTCAGCGTCAGCCTAGACTACCGCTTCTCAGCCTGTGTGTGTAATTAGTGTCACACGTAAGTACAGAATCTTTCACGATGGTGGCATGCACCGCCCTGCCTCCTTCCTCGCAGCAGCCTGACAGTGTAGCATTTATCGCTGTAGTTGCTATGGGGCTGTCACAGTTTCCCTTTTATTCTGTTCATTTCTGAGGCTTTGAATGCAGCCTGCCATGTACCAGGCACTATGAGAATTTCAATATTAAAGAGCCAGAGTCTTAGACCCTGGGCCCTGGAGTCCAGGAAGAATGATGAATCAACACATCCACACACTGGTCCAGCCGCATTGTGACGTGTCAGCACAGTGCTGGGCATGTGACAGATGTCAGCTGTATACAGACCAGGAGGGACTCGAGAGGTATGGTCAAAACACAAGCACCTCTCCCTGGATCCTTTTCAACCCGCTCAGTGGAAGACAGACACTGTCCCTAATACTGAGTGGAAATCCAAGTGATGTCATGATTTTTCTGATCACTAGTAACTAAAAACCACATGATGACCAGACATGGTGATGCATATGGCTTTTTATGTGTACCAAAATCAGGTCATCAGGCTTGCCTGGCAAGCACTTTTAACTGCAGAACCATCTCCCTGGCCTAGCCCAGAGCATGGTTGTAATTCCAGAGCTGGGGAGACACAAGGATCTCTGGCCAGGCAGCCTGGACCAACTGGTGAGCTTCAGGTCCCAATAAGAGACCCTGTCTCAACAAAGAAGAAGGAGAGCTCCTAAGGAACAACACCCAAGATTGTCCTCCATGTACATGTATGCACACAAAGGATCTGCTCTGAGAGTCACACCTGAGGTCAGAAAGGAGGCCCAGTAACTTGGACCCCAGCATATTTCTGAGGAGCACAAATCTATCTGACAAGGCAAACACCCAGGAGATAAATCTCATCAGAGGAAAATTAGAAATAGCCATTTCCAAATAGCTTCCTTTCAGCAAACAGAAAGGACTCTGGGAGAGGCAAGCAGTGTGGACTATGTCCTTATCTCCAGGGCCTTCCTGTGCCTGTGTCTCTACAGCAGCCTTACCCACTGTTCCCTGGGTCTGCAGCCAACCCTATTCCGCCTTCGTGACTGCTACCCTGGGAACCCGCCCTCCTTTGTACCTGTTCATTCCAGTGGCTCCCACTTCCATCCCAGCACACTTTCCCAGACAGAGTCTCTGTTGTAAGCCCCGTAATGTGTTGACCACTGGACCAGTTTTCTTTTTTCCTTGTTGACTTTGTTTAATGTCACCTCATATTTTCTTAATTACAAAATATTTCAATATAAAAAGAGTACCCAACTCTCAGCTTGTCAACCCTTCATGTTAAATTTGACACATCTTATTTTAAGCAAACCTCAAAGGTTTTAGGTATAATTGAAACCCCTTTGTGCAGGGAAAAGCTGAAGTTGCAGTTCAATCTGCAGAATGTCTGTTGGCAGGGTTCAGTTTTTCCAGGGAAAGCTAGTGTCTGTTTTATCCAATCACAGAGCTGACTGGAGGGGGCTTGTTCACATTATAGGAAGCAATATATAAAATAATATATATTATAACATTATATACTACACATACTAATATATTATATATAATAATGACTGGGCTGTCATGGCACATGCCTTTAATCCCAGCACTCAAGAGGCAGAGGCAAGTAAATCTCTGAGTTAGAGGCCAGTCTGGCCTACAGAGTGAGTTCTAGATCAGCCAGACTATACAGAGAAACCCTGTCTTGAAAAAAATAATAATAACAACAATAATAATAATATGTACCACTGAGTACATCATTGTTATCATTACTACTATTACTGTGCTGATGCTGAAATTGAACCTGGGCCTTGCGCATGTTAGTCGGGTACTCTGCCACTAAGCTATACCCCCAGCCTCTTCTTACTTTTTATTTTAAGACAGGGTCTCACTAAAATCCCCAAGCTGACCTTGAACTTATCCTATAGTCCAAGCATGCCTTGAATTTTCAATCCTCCTGTCTCAGCCCACAAAGTAGCTAGAATAACAAGCCTGCACCACCATGTCTAGCACCGTGTCCATATTAATCTCACCTAAAATTACCCTCATAGAAACATCCAGAATAATGATCAATCAAACACCCAGGCACTATAACCTAGCCAAGCAACATACAGACTTGACCATTACAGTGTCTACCTCAGTGACTCTCTATCTTATTTTCTGATACAGGGTCTCTCACTGAATCTGGAACTCACTGTCCTGGCTAAGCTGGCTGGTAGCCAAGCTCCGGGCATATGTCTTCCATACCCAGCTTTTTTACATAAGTTCTAGGATCCAAACATAGATGTTCATGCTGCGCTTTACCCAGTGGGCCATCTCTCCAGCCCTGTGAATCATGTTTTATTAAAATTCAGTCCTTCCCATCTGTGTATTAATCATCTCCAACTGCTTTCACACCAAGAGGGGTGGGATTGTCCATTGCAGCAAAGACACATGACCAATGAATCCTGAAATACATATTATGTGACCCTTGATAGCAAAGTTCTAGGCCTGCTATGGGCAGGACACAAGCAGAATCCACAGCTGGTGTGTAGCACTGCCGGATGGCTCTGAACTGGCCTCACAGATTTCCCTCCCAGAGCCATCAGGAAGAGCTCTGCCTTCCTCATACGCCCCTCTCACTGTTCTCCTTGGCCTGGTGTTTGTGAACTGATTTCTCCCTGTCTCACATGCTTGACTCATTGATATACTAGATATTTACTGATGGATTAGCATGCACCTGGTACTGCTGAGATAAAGCTGCCCTGTTTCATAAGAAGAGAAGCAAAACGGCACCATTTGATGTTAGGACAGTGGTTTAATCACAGTGGGAAGGCATATGGCTGAGCATAGATTTTGCTGGCCTGGCCTGGAGAGGGAGCACCATGAAAAATAACCAACTAGCTGGAAGCATTTTGCAGGCTGAGGATGCTCGGCTGGGAAGTAAAACAACAAGTTGGCCATCTGCCCGAAGTGTCTGACAGCCAGGGGCACCTACATCGTAATTCTCAGCAGAAAGGAACTCTATTCATGACGGCACCCATAATATAGTCGTCTGGTGATTAAACAGGGGTTTTTTTTGTCCTGCCTTTTGACCTTAGAAAATAAAACATCTGTGATTATAAGAGGGGGGAGAGAATATGAGAAAGGAACTGTCCATAGTTGATACAACAAGAAATGGAGATATTTATAGTCACCAAGACAGTCAGTAAAAAGGAAGGGAAGTGGCCTGTGACAGCCAGATAGTATTAGTGAAATTATTAAGGCCACTCCACATAGTTAAAAGGGAGGTTTATTTTGTGGGGTAACTTACAAGTGAAGGGATAGTTTACAGGGTCAGGGAAAGGTGTAGCGCAGTCCAGCAGTGTTCTCTGGAGAACTCTGCACAGTTTACCTCCAGTGTCCAGGGTCCAGGAACCAAGAGAGCTGGCGCATCCAGATCTCGGGTCTTCAGGGTCCTCTCTCGGCCCCGCCTTATAGGCGTGACAGTTACCGAAGCCTCAATGGGGGTTGGAACCTCCAGATCAAAGCTGGAATGGCTACCCACTACAAGAGCACAATGTTAGAGGCTGGAAATCATGACATCCAAAAAGATGGAGGAATAGGATAGGCATTAAACCAAAGAAAAGCAGAAAGTGCTGAAGGGGGTGGGGGGGAGGAGCACTAAGGCAGGAGAATGCCACTTTATACAGCCTTTGGAGCTGTTGATTTTTAAAAATCACATGTATATGTACGCCCACATGTTGGGGAAGTTTTTAATGGGTATTTTTCCTCCTTTGGAGTTTTTTGGTTTGTTTTAAGACAAGGCCTCATTACTGTAGCCCTGGCTGACCATAAACTTGTGATCCTCCTGCCTCAGCTTCCCAAGTGCTGTGTACCACCATGTGTGAGCATACCATGCTGTGTGTGCCACCATGCCTGGCGGAATGTGGTATCCTGACAATTTTAAAAACTGAAATATGAGAACAAGAAAACAACAAAGATTAATGAAATGCTGACAGATATTCCAAATGAGGTATGTATAATGACCTCTAAAGTAAGGATGGAAGTTGATGAGAGCAGACATTTATATTAGACATAGGATTTTAACTGTTGAAACACATGTGGGATGTTATAATTCTCATCTCTCTACATCACCGTATCATTATATATTTGAAATTTTCTATAATATATATGTTTGCTTTTTAAAATTGTTGTTGGAAAGAACAAGAGAGCCAGGCAAGGAGGCCCAGGGTGTCACCTCAGCACTAAACTGGATGCCGAGGCAGGAATGAGAGACAGGCACTGGTAGAGGGACACAGCGGCCAGTGCTGAGGAAAGATGGGAAAAGATGAGGATACAAGACGGCATGGCCATTGTGGAGATGCCCAGGGCAGCCTGGGCTGGCTTTAAGGGATGGACAGGAGCTCACCTAGCAAAAGGCAGTATGGAGGCCGGGCTGGTTAAGGCTTGCCCGTGACCTCTCTAGGTAGTAGAATGAGGCAAGAGCTGAAATCTAGGTGAGCTAGCCAAAAATAGTTCAGTCCCTGATAAGAAGAGGTAAAGCTAGAGATGAGCAAAGTCGAGTTATAAGGGGCCTTGCACAGCAAGCTAAAGAGGGAGGGTTTATCAGGAGCACACCTCAGAAGAGTCTAGGACAGTGCTTCTCAACTGTGGGTCGCAAATGACCCTGTCACCGGGGTCACATGTCCTGCATATCAGATATTTACAGTACGATTCTTAACAGCAAAATTACAGCTGTGAAGTAGCAACAAAGATAAGTTTATGGTTGGGGTCAGCACAGCATGAGAAACTGTATTAAAGGGTCGCAGCACTGGGAAGGTTGAGAACCATTGGTTAAGTAGAAGGGGGCAGAGGTTGGAGAGCAGAGATGAGCAGTAAGAGGAAGTTCAGCTGGCTACCCAACAGAGTCCCCAAGACCACTGAGTCTTGACATGCCTGGTGCTCAAACCAGATTTCTTTGGAGCCATCCAGATGAGGAAGTAACAAAGTGATTTTCCGGCTGGACTCAGGTGGGGCCTCTGAGGTTTCTGAGTCTAGGAAGAAAGTCTTACCCCAACTTTGCTTCTTCACAAAGGAGTACTGGCAGCTCGTCAATTCAACTGATGTCTACTGTCAGTCCCCACACAGTCAATAATGGGGGTTTCCCTAGTCAATCAGCAAGCAGTCATTGATAAGAGCTCACCTGTGATCCCAGCATTCTGCAGGCTAAGGCAGGGAGCATGCATGTTCTAGGGAAGCCTGGACTACATAGTAAGATTCTATCTCAAAACAAAACCTTGATAGTCATCACAATCCATAATAAATGATTCAGAGAAAGCCAACTAGGCAGAGATGAGCAGAAAAGAGGAAGTTCTCCCCGAGGTGAAGTGGTCAGGATGAGGAGAGATCCAGGCAGAGGCAGGAAGACCAGTGTGATCCAGAAAGACAAACCAGTGTGATCCAGAAAGACAGGCCAGTGTGATCCAGATAGACCAGTGTGATCCAGACAGACCAGTGTGATCCAGAAAGACAGACCAGTGGAACCCAGATAGACCAGTGTGATCCAGAAAGACAGACCAGTGGAAACCAGATAGACCAGTGTGATCCAGAAAGACAGACCAATGGAAACCAGATAGACCAGTGTGATCCAGAACAACCAGACTCCAGAGTAACTGGACCTGTAAACCATTGGAACACAGACAAGCATATAGGGCCTTGAAGGCTGCTGTCATGGGCTCAAGCTTTATGCCTAATTGTGTTGGCTATGTTTGTGCTGGTTATGTTTGTTGGAGATGGGGGAGCCTTGAGAAAATGCCTCTACAATATAGCGCTGTAGGAAAGCCTGTAGGGCATTCTCTTATTTAGTGATTGATGTAAGAGGGCCCAGAAGAAGGGCCACCGCTGGGCAGTAGTCCTGGGCTCTATAAGAAAACAGGATGAGCAAGCCATATGAGCAAGCCAGTAAGCAGAAGCACCCCCCTCATAGCCTCTACATCCTGCCTCCAGGTTGAGTTCCTGCCCTCACTGCTTTTGATGACGCACTGTTATGTGGAACTGTGAGTGGAATGAACCCTTTCCTCACCATGTTGCTTTTGGTCATGGTATGTCATCACACAATAGTAGCCCTAACCAGGACACTAATACAAGAGGCACCTCTGAAGAGTTTGATCCAGTCAAGTTAGGGTGACATGATCTCCTTCGGGGGTTTTAAGAGCACTCTGGAAGCAGAATGTAGACCACAATGGAAGAAAGTTTAAGGTCTGTACTCAGTCCCAATCACCACCACCATCAAAATAAAAGCACACTGAAGGAGCAAACACTGGGGGAGATGGCATGGGAGGGCGTGAGAGTGATGTGCACAAGAGACATGGGGAGAGATAAAGACAGGCAGCTGGGTCTGAGAGGCATCATAGAGGGAGAATGGACCAGACTTAACGTTGGATTAGATGTGGGAGGTGAGAGGTCAAGATGTTAAGTGTAAGATATCAGTGCAGCCACCACAGAAAGAGAAAGCGGATGTGCATGGCTGGAGCTGAAAGGGAATTTCAGAACTGAAGGTGTAAATGTGGAAGTCAGCTAGGCATGATGGCACACACCTTTAGTCCCAGCACTCAAGAGGCAGAGGCAGGCAAATCTCTGTGAGGCCAGCCTGGTCTACACAGTGAGACCCTATCTCAAAAGTAAAATAAAAGATAAATGGATGCTGGGAGCACACACAATTTCATTTCATATAAATCTCTGTGGATAGATGAGATTGCTTACAAATTAAAAGACGCCCCAAGATCCAGCCCTGAGAACCAGCTGCATTAGACCTCTGATAAGGGAGAATTAATCGACATGCCAGGAAGGGCAGGAGAAGCCAAGGGGCAAAAGTGTATCCTCGGGGACACACATGAGTGGGGGCTTGGCAAGATGGCAGTCTTCAACGTGATGGTAAGAGCAGTGTGGCTGGGTGCTAGGGACAGATTTTGGCTTCTTGTTCATTTATTACTAGAAGCAAGTCATGCCGAGCATCCACCCTTATTTGAAGTCAAATAAAAGTGAAGATGTTTCCAAGGGAATCTCGCATCACTGTGCCAACTGAGTTAATTTCCCAGGAGTCCATTCTTGCCCAACTCCTCCACAAGCCTACAGTTCTGACTGCTGGGACACCAATATCTTTAACTCTAAATAAAGTGTTAATGGCACTGTTGGGCTCACATGATGGCCTGTTTTAAAATGCTGCTTGTCTTTGCCTTTTTAAAAAACACAATCATGGGTCAATCCCTCACCTGCTCCATTTATCTTAATAACTATGTCCCCCGTGAAGCAACATCAGGAAGAGATCAAACCCAGAACATCCGAGTAAGCAAAACTGGAGTTTTTCCAAGGACCACAGACAGGAGAAACTGTAAGAAAAAAATGTATCAAGCCACTAGATGGAAGTATTCATTCAACTGCCTACGCATTCAAAAAAGACATAAGCAAGGGGCCAGAGTGTAGCTCGGTGGTAGAGTGGATGCCTAGCACGTAAGAGACCCTGGGTTCAATCCCCAGCACAAAAAGGGGGGGAGGAGTTTAAAAGAACAGATGGAGTGGGAGCGTTGGCTGAATGCACAAACCAATCTGATTCATCCAGCACTCACTGAACAGTTGCCCTGTCCAAAAGACAATTAACAATGACAATAATGGCCGCCAGGTGTGGAATACTCCTCCTGTGCCAGGCTGGCTGCTGAGTGTCTTCCACACGTTGAGTCATTCAGTTCTCACAACTAACCCAGGGAGGAAGTGTTACTGTGGATGGGGAAACCAAATCTTAGTGTTGCTTGCTCTACGGTGAGGAGAGGAGCTAGGTGTAAGAATGAGAGTGTCGTCATCTACAGGCTCTTTATACCGAATAGGGTGGAGTGATTCAAACACAACGATAATGGAGGAGAGGAGCAGAGGCAGCAATGTTCACCCCAGGCTCCAGTACCTCAGCCTAAAAGGAGTACTCCATCATCAAGAAGTGTCTGCTTTGTCCTCTCTGCTCTTCACCGCCCCCCCAAACCAACATTGTCAATGCCACCATCATTCATCATTAGGAAGATAAATGACCCACATAAGTACAAGATCCTCCTCTGGTGCTCAGCATCCTCTCTATCTTCTACAGTCTTCCTTCATAACCCAGATCACATCGGTACCATGCTCAAAAACCTTACTATGACTTCCCAGGAAAATCCCCACCCCTGCCCATTGTCTCTGAGGCCTTCCTTCCATAGGTGGCCTTTGCTTGCCTCTTAAACCTCACCTCCCATAGTAGCTGCTCATTCTCTAACAACATGCACAGAACCTGCCATCGGGTAACCAATAATCATATGCAGAGGAGACAAAGGCAAGAATAAATAAGGCTATACAGAGAAAGCCATGTGTGAAATAAACATAGAGTAGGATTTATTAGACAGCCAGGGCTGTGAGGTATTGCAGGTGTTCCAGGTGTCCCAGGCAACCATGTGAACAAGAGCAAGGGCATACTGGAGGCAATGCTCTACAAAATGCCCATTCTTGAGTTTTGTGTGTGTGTGTGTGTGTGTGTGTGTGTGTGTGTGTGTGTGTGTGTGTATAAGCCTCTATCCAGCAGGCTGCCTGGCACAGACTGAGTAGACCATGAATGGCAGTCATTATACGATGGTCAGGATTCCTCTTTGTACAAAGCATTTGTTCAACACATGAGGGAGAGGTGGATGGTTAAAACACAAGTCGTTTGTGAGCCAGCCTCAGAAATCCTGATTCTTACATTGAGGGGGATGATCATTTGAATTTCCCTAAGCTCCTAGGGATGCCGGGGATCATTCTTGAAAAACTACTGAATAAGGTACCCTAAGGACATCTCCATGAGGTGAGCCAGAAGAAAAAAACCCTCCAACAGCTACCCCTCCATCAACAGCCGTTCCTGCTTCCTCCATTCTGCACCAGCCCCTCGGAACTTATTCTATAACCCACCACAGCCTCTCACTGCCCATCCCTGAAACTCATCCAAGATGTCCCCTCTGAAAGGATCTCGTTTCTCCCTCCATCAGTACTTACAAGTCCCGCGTCCCTTACCCTCATGACCACCCGATCCCACAATCAGTTCCTACTGACCCTGCTCTGATTGGGCGAGTTAGTCAGGCTTGAGCTGCTGTAACAAAAATACCTGACTAAACCACGTAAATGGAAGGAATGCTTCTTTTTGGTTCACAGTTTGAGGGCTTCTGGTCCAGTCAGCCAGGTTCATTGTTTCTGGGCTGTTGTAAGGCAGAACCATCAGTGATGGAAGGGAAAGCTACTGACCTAGGACAGCCAGGAAGCAGAGACACGGGTAAGATACAGCCCCAAGAACATGCCCCAGAGGGCCACTTCCTATACTAGGCTCCAACCTCCTTACATTTCTAATACCTTCCAAAGTAGGACCACCAGCCAAGAACCAAGGCTGTAACACTTAAGTCTATAGAGGACATTATATATTCAAGTCATCACATGCGGTCTCTTAGCAGGGGACCTGGCATTAAAAAATAACTGTGATGGTGGCATTTCAGGTGAGAGGGAGAGTAGGAGGAGAGGACTCCCCATTGGTGGCCTTCCCAGCACTCCCAGCCTGCTGCCCACTCAAGCTGCCAGGCTGCCTACTGAAGACCACTATTCATTCGTTTCTACAGTTTCCTCCCAGAGAGTAAGGCCTCATGGTTCTAGGGTCATGGGTAGCTCTTCTTGTGGACATAGCATCCGTCCAATGGCTGTACATCGTGACACTTTGTATTTCCTTTGCCTTCTCCCCTAGAAAGAAAGCTGATCAGAGAGGCAATGCTAATTTGCATCCTCTTCAGCATACATCAGTGAGGACCAGATAATTAATGTACATCTCTCATAGCCTAAAATAGAAATGCTCTTTCTTCCCCGGAGAAAATGCTCAGCAGCAAAGTCCCCTGGGTACACACATCCATAGCTCTTCCCCCAGACTTTATCCACTCATGGGGATCTGGAAGGAAGGCTAGGGTTGGTGGGGGGGGATTGAAGTAAGAGATGATTAGGTCGATGCGGTTAGCTTAGCGATCTCAGAATCTGTGGAAAAGAGATCTCTTTATCTTCATGATGCAACCCAAAGAGGAGCCAGGAGTCCTGGCTATCTGCATGGCAGGAAAAATGGAAAAAAGCAGTCCAGAAGAACCTTTAAATTCGGGTGACTCTTTTAGATTAGAACACACACACACACACACATACCCCTTTGAATCAGGCTGACCTGGGGTAGCATTCTGGCTCTGCTGCTTTCCAGCTGTGTGATTTGGGGCAACTTCAGCCCTCTGATGCTGTTATTCTCATCAGTGAATTGAATGTGTTAAAAGTTTTAAAAGGGTGCCACAGCATTTAATGAATTAATGAGTTTTAAAAGGTGCCACAGCATTTAATGAAGTTGTAAGTATCCAGCATTGATGCAAGGTAGGGCATCATCAGTGTGAGCAATTGTCTCCCTGAAAAGAAATCCTGTGGTTTGTAGTGTTTGCCAATTTCCTTGGTGTAAATACTCTGACCTTGACCAATATCAAGCCATCAACATCTCACTAGATGCAGGGCTGGAAAGAGATTCGGGGTACCACACAACATAGCGTTTCCACCATCCAGACACAGTCAAAGCAGAAAACCTCAAAATCAGATATCACATTCAGAACAACATGGGGGGTGGGGGGCTACTGCCTTTTCATTCTGAGTATGTGCTGCCTTTATTTCTAAATTACTTAATTGTAAGCTCACATAATTTAACTTTTCATGATGGTGTGTTTAACAAACACCTCACAGAACTTCTAAAGTATTTACTGATTCGCTCTCACAGTCAGGACAAGCCAGCTCAGGCACATTGTGGAGCACATGCTTAGACAGTCAATAAACACAACATCTCTTCCCTCTTCCCTTCCTTTCTTCAACTAGGAAGGTTTCCTGAAGGTTTTCCCTTACAGGCTTCATGCTTTGCCTTTGTTCAGGACCCCTCTGGGCCACTGTACCAGGTCTGAGTCTGTACTAAACCCCAGTGAAGGTCACAGCCCTCCTCAAACCACATAACCGGCCTTTCATTTTTTTTTCCCAAGCTGGGACTGCCGAGGAACCACCAACCCCAGAGATGGAGTTTCTGCCCAGTTAGGAAAGGTGGTGACGGGTACTGCAGGGCCCTCCATGGTGAGAGTGGAGACTTAGTTTATTTTAGGATCTCTGTCTGGTTTGGGAGTGGGAAAGCATGGCCAGCAGGCTGTACTTTGGCAAGCCAGAGCCTATAATTAGCCTCCACTTGAGGGTGGAATAAACCCTTGATTGTTACTAAACAACAGCAAAAAGCAGGAAGGCCTCCAGACTCCCGCAGCCCTGGGCCCACACAGCCTTCAAGGATAGAGATTTGGATGCAGCCACCATATCGGCCTGGCAGGCAGCATCCAAATTACTCCCGTTCTCAGCCCAGAATGAAAACTCAAAGGCTGTCAAGGAGCAAAAACAAGGTGACTGGCCTTGTCTGACCTCTGAGAATTCTGCCTTTCTACTTGGTGTCTTTGGGCATGACTTTGAGCATCTTTGTGTTAATTAAAATCAGGAATTTGTAATAGATGGGAAATGTCACAAAGCCATGTGCCCCATAGTATTGTAACAGGGCAAAGTGAAGAAAGTCTTTGGAGATCACAAGCTTGTCTATCCAAAGCCCAGGGTCAGTTCTGCCTGGGAAGACTTGAAGCAGTCATGGTTCCACCTTCTTTCTGCTTTTGCAGAACTGTATCCTGCCCTCTACACATACGCGTGCATGCACACACACAAATATACACACACATGCAGACACAAAAATACACAAACACGCACAAATGCATGCACACACTTACACACTCACACAAACACTCACACATACTTGGCTTGTTTCTTTGACTTTGTCCTTTTCTTTTTTAAATAAACTTAATTATACAAAAATTTCAAGAAACCTATTTTAAGAATTTTGACTGTCAATTCTCTAGACTCCATATTCAAACATTAGAAACACTGAATAAGGCAAATTGTTCAAGGCCTGTTTGAGCTGTACAGTCAAGACAAGCCTAGACAACATCATGAGACCTAATCTGAAGACAGAAGTAAAGAGCCAGCAAGATGGCTCGGTGCATAAAAATGCTTGCCACCCAAGCCTGATGATACAAACTTGAACCCAAGACCCGACATGAAGGAAAAAAAAAAATCCCAGGAACATTTGGAAACTCCCTTCTTAATGGCTTCTTGGAAATAACCTTCAAACCAGATCCAGGGAATAACCGAGAACTGTCACCCGTGGTCACACCATTCATTTATTCACACATTCATTCAACAAGTTTTGAAGCATGTCAGCCAGTCTGGACATGGTGGTGCATGCCTGTAACGCCAGCACTCAGGCAGAGGCAGAAAGTTCAATGCCAGCCTGGTCTCGTAGTGAGTTCCAGGCTGGTCGGGACTGCGTACTTTTGGGGACCCTGTCTAGCAAAAGTAAAAATGACAGAGACCTGTGACCCTGGCTACTCAGGGTTCCGAGACAGGAGAACTACAATGTCAAGGCCTTCCTGGGCTATAGAGCGAATTCAAGGACAGCCTGTACAATTTATCTCAGAATAAAATGTACAACGCAAGCTGGAGATACGCAGTGGTAGAACACTTGCCTAGCATGCCAAGGCCCTGGGTTCAAGCTTCAGCACTGAAGGAAAAAAGTGTATAAGCCCCAGCCTGGGGGAGTGGGTAGGGCTTCTTAAACCAGTGGAAGAAGAGAAGGTGGGTTAAGGAGAGAAAGTCTTTTTTAAAAGATTTATTCTAATGTGTATGTGAGTGCATGTGCCACGTGGGTTCAGGTGCCCAAGGAGGCCAGAAGAGGGCGTCAGATACCCTGGTGCTGGAGTCACAGGCAGTTGTGAGACACTGGATTTTTGGAAACAGAACTCAGATCCTCTGGAAGAGCCACAAACACTCTTAACTGCCAGTCCATCTCTCCGATTCACAAAGTTCCATTTGTGGGGGAAGCAATGATTATGCTCCTTGGCCCAGTCTGACCATCCATCAGATTTCGTTTCATTTCGCTGACTCTCCCACTAGCAAAGACTGAACTCTTCTTGAGCCTGGCCCTTGAGCAAACTGGCAAATGGATGAAGTAGACCGTCTCCTTGCCCGTGTATTTCTCATCTTGTAACCTTATTCCTGTCTTTCACCTCCTATGCAATAAAGATCTAGAAACTCTAGGCCCAGGGGTGTATAAATGAAGCCTATATGCTCAGTAGTGTATAGTTAGCTAATAATAGGGGGGTTGCTTCTATTTTTAGCTCCTTGGGGTTCGTTGTTGTGTTTACGGTTTTGTTTGTTCTTTGAGAAACCTCCACATAGCTTTCCACAATGGCTGCATTAATTCACCTTGCCACAATGATGTGCAACCGCTCCCCATCCTTGCCAGAACTTGTTATCATTCATCTTCTTGGTAACATATACCTTCCTGGTAGGAGGTGATAGCTTGCTGGGGTTTTAATTTGCATTCCCCTGATGATCAGTGATGCTGAGCATGCTAATTAGCTTGATATAATCATTCCACAATGTAAAGCGTATATTAAAAACCTCAGATTGTTCTCTAGAAATACACAACCATTGCCAGCTAAAAATGAAAATTCTTGGCTAGGTGTAGTGGAACATGTCTGCAATCCCAGGACTAGTGGGGTGGAGATTGTGGGTTTGGGGCTAGCCTGCCCTATACAGCAAGATCCTGTCTCAAAAAAAAAAAAATACATATTCTTTTCATTTATTTTTACTAATTTTTTTTGTGTGTATAGGTGCTTTGCCTGCTTAGATGTCTGTGTACCACATGCATGTCTGGTGCTCACAGAGGCCAGAAGATGTCATATACCCTGGGTCTGGAGTTACAGACCACTGTTTAGCCACCACATGGACGCTAGAAATCAAAGTCTGGTCCTCTGGAGGAGCAGCCAGTGCTCTTAACTGCTGAGCCATCTCTCCAGCCCTATTAACAACTATTCCTAAAAACAACTTTGAACCCATATATACATTTTATGTATTATATATGAATATGCATGTAGTCACACACACACACACACACACAGACCTGCAACACAAAGCCAGTGAGACTTCACTGCAGGAGCCAGAGCACATTCCTGGAGGAGTTGAGAGCTCCAGGCTGTGGCAGCAGCTATGAACTCATCTCTCTTTGAATCACGATTTTATCCCAAAAATCTTCCTCTAAATCTCACTCTAAAATGTCTGAAGGACACCCAGATTTATGCCTTCTTATCTCCTTCTCGTCTTCAGAGAGAGAGAGACTCATCCTGACAAGACAAGCTTTTGTGAAGCTTCAGCTTGTTCTCCAGAGCTCCGGGCCCCACACAAGCCACTGCTAAGCACCCTCTTCTCTTTGTTCCAGGTGGGAGAGGCTGTCTTGGAAAATGCCCGGATTATGCTGCAGATGGAGACGACCCAAGCCGGTGCAGATGACTTTAAAGAGAGGTAACGCTCGGCAGCAAGGGGCCCTCCCTCCCCACCCAGACTCCAGACCACTGCAGATAATGCTGCCCCAGAGTACACACCAGTCCCTCCCACCACAGTAGAAAGGTGGCCTGAGACAATAGGAACTCTAGGAGAACCCAGAGCCACAAAAAATCAGGACTTAGGGGCTCAAAGACTGTGCCCAGTGTTACTTGCTTTAGAAAAGGGTCTTTTTAAAGAAAAATTATTATTAGGGATGTGTGTGTGTGTGTGTGTGTGTGTGTGTGTGTGTGTGTGTGTGTACATTTGTCATGGTACACATGTGGAAGTCAGAATACAACATGTGAGAGTTGGTTTCTCTCCTTCTACTATGTAGTTTCCAGGGATTGAACTCGGGTACTCAGGCTTGACAGCAAGCACCTTTACATACTGAGCCATCTTGCCAGCCCTTTTTTTGGTTTGGTTTGGCTTGGTTCCTTCAGTTTTTGTTTTGTTTTGTTGTTGTTAGTTAAGATGAGGTCTCATGGAGCTAAGGTTGGACTGAACTCATTGCATAGCCAAGAACAACCTTGAACAACTGATCTTTCTACCTTCAACTTCCAAGTGTCGTGACTATAGGCATGATTCACCATGCTTGGCTTATTTTGAGATGGTATTTCACCCTGCTGACCAGGACAGCCTTGAACCCTCAACTTACATACTTTGTAGAACTACCAAAGTAGTGAGTGACTTTGGGTATTTCCAGAGTCAAACTCACCTTTTTATAAGACCAGAGGTTTAAGCTTTTATATGAAGAAATAAGCAAGTATTAGAGCTTTCCACAAATGGACTATTAGCCTTGAGAGGGAATGAGATCCTCAGCACCCAGAACATACAAGTAGAGGCTCCGACAAAATCGCCTGTCACAAATGTGTCCCTAGGGATTCTGAATATTAAAATTTATTACAGGGGTTGGGGATGTAGTTCAGAAGACAGTGCTTGCTTGGTGTGCTCAATCCCCAGTATCCCCCAACACCACCACCACCACACACACACATCTTTTTTTTTTTTTCCCCCAAGACAGGGTTTCTCTGTGTAGCTTTGCGCCTTTCCTGGATCTCACTCTGTAGACCAGGTTGGCCTTGAACTCACAGAGATCCACCTGCCTCTGCCTCCCGAGTGCTGGGATTAAAGGCGTGCACCACCACCACCCATACACACACACACATCTTAAAGTGAAGACTTATAACTATAAAACCTAAAGATGCTTCCTGGAATAGAAATGTGGATTTTGCGCTCCTATGGATGTATGGAGGCAACTGGGAAATTTGGCTGAGTGGTACCACCATGGTGTGAAGAAAGGGCACCACCAGAAATCAACAAAGCTGTTAGGTTGTGTTTAGAAAGAAAGCCTGAGGGCTGAAACTCAACATGGACAGTTTTGATACAAGCATGTCCACACACATATTCACTGTTTTAAAAGCCATGTGCTTTTTGTTGTTTTATTTGTTTGTTTGGTTGGTTGGCTGTGTTTGTTTGTGATGTGGATACTCAACTCAGGCCCCTCACAAGCAAGGAAAGTGTTCTACTACTGATCTGTCATTTAAATCTCTGGATAGATAAATCCATGCTTCTCCCTGCCCCTAGAGAGAGCAGGGGCAAGCCAAAAGCACCTTGCTACACAATAGATCTGGGCGGAGCTGGGCAGCAGCGCCCCCTGTAGGTAAAGTGAAGTATGTACTCTGATAGGATCCATCGGTACCTCTCTCTGTGCCCACTCCTTGCCATGATTCCTCCTTTACACTACCTGAGTTTGCAGCCACTGTCAAGAATTGCAGTATAGTGTTCATTTCTGGATCCCCAGTCTGATACTTAGCAGGTCTTCAACAATGGTAAACGATCCTTGGATGAAGAGGACTGCTCAGTATAGAGACAAAGATGTGGTATTACCTTTCTGTGATGAGAACTCCTGAGAGTACCCGGCTCCAAAGGTCTCACAAAGCTGTGTTCCCAGAAGCTGGCTGCTAATGTGTTCATGTTAATATTCCTGCAGCAATAACAGTAACAGTGCCCCCAAGCCACGGGAACACTATGAGCATTCTTTGCCTGTCACATGTGGGCCTCTGGGTAATAGCTACAGTCCGGTTTGTTTCCCCTTCAGGGGCTACCCAGCTATGCTGATGAAGTCCCTTTGTCTGCAGATATGAAAATGAGCAGCCGTTCCGGAAAGCAGCAGAAGAGGAAGTAAGCTCTCTGTACAGAGTCATTGATGAAGCTAATTTGACAAAGACGGATCTGGAGCATCAAATAGAAAGCCTGAAAGAAGAACTGGGCTTCCTGTCACGGAGCTATGAAGAGGTAGGTGGGGCCGGGGTGCTAGGCTTCCCCCTCCCAAAGCAAGGCACTCACCTGTGCGGTTGTGACACAGGTGTTGGGGACACTTCTCTGTGTTGCTCACCCAGGCCCTCAAGGAAAATGCTAGTAAAGACCTTTATAGTCTTTGTCATGGATCAGATTACTCCCTGCAAAAGTCTCAGACTCGAATGTCTTCAAGGACAAGGGCAATACATACGTGGAAGCAACATCCATAAGCAGAAGTGACTTTTAGAACTACTTGGAAATGAGGGGAGGGTCTTCTAAAGTGTTCTATTTCAGATTTTTTTTCAACACTCCATGAACAGGATAAACTGAATAATTCTAAAAACCCACACTTTAGTTCCCACACACTCATTAACAAAAGAAGGCTGTATCTGTAAGTGACAGGCCCAGAAGGTACCTTGGAGGGATGCAGGGATGTGGTCTCATCACCTGCAGGAAGCACTAAGCCACCGCACACACATCACTGTCTGACTCATGGTCCAGGGTGCTTCAAGCTGAGCATCATACCTCACTGAACCATGCTGGCACTGGGAAGTTCCTCCTGTATCCAGCCTGAAGAGGACAGCGACTATACGCTCACTGCTTCCTGTTCCTGGTTCAGTTCCTGAAGACCATGCTCCAGCAGTAACCCCTTAGACTCCAGAGTTAGCTTTAATCTCCTTTAGTGTATCCTGACTTTGTACCAAACTTCTGTATGTTGCTATACTATATCTATATACTTACTTTTGATTATGTGTTTATTTAGTTTTTGGCTTTGGGCATGGGAATGGAATTGAGAAAAATCTAAGAAATGCATCCTTCAGAAAAGAAAACAATACCTACACCTAGAAGATCTGGGACTTTGCCAGTCTCTGTGATGCCCATGCATGGTGCAAAATAAACAAACACATTGATTATTTTGATTAATATGAGAGAGAGAGAGACAGACAGACAGACAGACAGACATGGATAGAGGCAGAGTAGCGCCCACAGAACCAGCTGTTCCTGGCTAGACTTCCACATCTGTTCTTTCCTCCCTGGAGCTTACCTAAAGTGTCCAATGTTGTTTTCAGGATGTGAAGGTTCTGTACAAACAGCTGTCAGGGTCTGAGCTGGAGCAAACAGATGTTCCCATGGGCACTGGTCTGGACGATGTCCTTGAGACAATCCGAATTCAGTGGGAGAGAGACGTGGAAAAGAATCGAGCGGAAGCAGGAGCCTTGCTCCAAGCTAAGGTAAGAGACAGGCCAGCATCTTCCCCTGGGCCCTGGAAAGAAGGAGGCCAACCAAGATGGAGGCAGCCAGTGTGTAGAAGAAAAGCAGCCTTTCAGCAACAAGCTTGGTCCCCGTAGAAAGAGGAGAAATGCAAATTGAAGTAATAATGCTTGTTTGCTTCTCTGAAATAAGAAAATGTTTAAAATGACAGTGTTCGATTCTGGCAAATGTGTAAAGGATTCTCCACTGCATCATCAAAGAAAGAAGGTCTAAGCTGCTACCCAGCCTTTGAGTAAGGGATTTTATCTCTGTATCAAGAGTGTTTATATGCTCCTATCTGCTACCTCCTCCGCTGTCTACCTGCTGCCTGCTACCCGCTAGCTGAACAATCTGGACAGCATCTCAAAGAAAGCATTAGGAAGACAAGGGGTAAGCATGTAGCTCAGTGAAAGAGTGCAGAGAGAGGGAAAAGGAGAAGTAGGGGGAGATGGGAAGAGGGGGGAGAGGGAGAGGGAGAGGGAGAGGGAGAGAGAGAGAGAGAGATATTATATCTAAACCTACTCCCTGAAGCATTTTAAGGGTTAAATAAAAAGGTGGTAAAAATATATAAATGTCTTACCATAAGAGAAAAACTCCACCACCACCTGACTATGTTATGTGCAATGAAACCTGCTATTAGAAAGGATGCTCATGAAGTAATTATAATGACACAGGGAAAGCCTGTAGAAAGCAAAACGGAAGAAGAGCAATTACAAAATGGTATGCACTAGGAACTGACGAGAAGGTTTTTTGTTAAATAGTAAGTGCTTTAGACTTGGGAAGCCAGATGATTCCTGTCGCAGCCCCTCACCTTTGCCGCTGTGGTGTATTAGCAACCAGAGACAATAGATAGCAGCAAGCATTCCTGTGTTCCAATAAAACTTTATTTATAGCTGGGCATGCTTTTGATGCAAGCACTTGGGAGGCAGAGGTAAGTGAATATCTGTGAGTTCAAGACCAGCCTCGGGGTTGGGGATTTAGCTCAGTGCTAGAGTGCTTCCCTAGCAAGCGCAAGGCCCTGGGTTCAGTCCTCAGCTCCAGAAAAAAAAAAAAAAAAAAAAAAGACCAGCCTCATCCATATAGCTAGTTCTAAGACCCATCTCAAAAAACAAATTATAGAAACAGAAAGTGGACTAGACTTGGCTTTCCAGCTGTTAAGTTGCCAACTCCTGCTATACACAGTACAGCACGGTTCTCAAGGGGTGTCCACAAAACTTAGCCCAACATGCTCGTGGCACCAGCAGCAGGTTGCCTTTCATTAGCTGACTTACCTGACACTTTGAGATGTTGTTTTTTTTCTTTTGAGTATTTCGCAAGTTAATTTCTTAAGTAGCCTGAATTATATTAATGAGGAAAAAAAAGCCAAGTTGTATGAAACCTCACAAATAACGAAAGAATTACTAGGAAATAGACTGTAGAAGGTTTGTCCTTCTGGTCTGCCCATGCCACTCACCTGAGGACCTGGAAACGAGTAGGAGAGGGAGAAGCATATAAAGGAACTGGGAAAGGCAAGCCAGCCGCAGCTGCTGCTGGTGCTCAGCTGGTAACTTTCCATGCCAAATGCATAGTAGGATCGTCTCAGAAATAGCATCTATGGTGCACTCTAGAACAATTAAATCAGAAGGAGCAGAAAGACTTTGAGATTTTTTTTATTATTATTAATAAAAAGTTCTCAGGGGCTGAAGAGATGGAGTCGTGGTTAAGAGCACATACTGCTCTTTCTGAGGAGCTGAGTTTAGTTCCTAGCACTCATAGCAGATTGCTCACAATCACCTGTAACTCCTGCTCCAGGAGATACAGCATCCTCTTCTGGCCTCTGATGCACTTGCATCTATAGGTACACACATGTGCATGCACACATACACACATACGTGGACACACATAAATACTAAAGTAAGTCATTTGTAAAGTTCTCTGGACAATTCTGACCTTTCTTCAGCCTTGAGGACCATGGCAGTCCCAAGAGCTGCCAAAGACAAAGGAGAACCCTTCGCCACTTGCCTCTCCCTGACGCTCCATCCCTCAAGCCCCTAATGACCAACAGGACCATTTCAGCAGGATCTTCCCCAGTTCTGCGTCCCTCAGATGCTCATTTTTACCCCACCCCTATTTCTCCACTCCTGTTCCCCACCCCCACCCTTTCTGTTGGGAGATATTGCTACACCGAGTAAGATGAAGTCAAATCAGAGAGCAGATCTGCCTCTTTTTAAAGAGATGTGTGAATATTGAAGGGGCCTGGGGACCATCTAAAACCATTCCCTCAAGTACTGAGTTGTATTTAAGAGATGAGAAAACTGAGACCCAGAAAGTGCAAGTGAATCCCCAAGGTCACTTGGCTGATTGGTAGCACCAGGCACAACTCTGCTGGCTCTGAGTCTAAAGAGCTTCCTTCTATAACATCAACATCTTTCTTCCTCTCCTCCTCTTCCTCCTCCTCCTCCTCGTCCTTCTTCTTCTAAATTTTTGAAACAGTCTCATATACCTCATAAGCTGACCTCAAACTCCATATGTAGGCATATGATGACCCTGAACTCTTTTTAATTATTTATTTATTTTATGTGTATGTGTGTGTGCCTGAGTGTACGTATGTGCACCACATGCATGCAGTGCCAGGGAACGTCAGAAGAGGGTATCGGATCCCCCGATGCTGGAATGACAGGCAGTTATGAGCTACCATGTGGGTGCTAGGAACCCACATGGTCTTCTACAAGAACAGTGAGTACTCTTAGCCACTGAGCCATCTCTCCAGTCCCAACCTTGAAATCTTGATACTTCTACTTCCGCCTCCTAAGAGCCAGGCTGACAGGTGAGCACCACCATACCCACCTGGTCCATTTGCTTGTTTGAGTTAGGGTCTCCCTGTATAGCCCCGGCTATATCTGATCTCCCCATTATCCTGCTTCAGCTTCCCATGTGCTAAGATTACAGCTGTGACATGAGAACACTATCCACAGAATCAACTAAGCAGGGCTCCAAGGGGCCTACAGAGCCTCAAGTGACAATCATGGACCCTGTATGGGTCTGAGCTAAGTCCTCTGCATATAATTTGTGGTTGTTGTGGTAGTTTGGATGTAATTGCCCCCCGTATACTCAATAGGAAGTGGCACTATTGGGAGGTGTGGTTTGTTGCAGTGGGTATGGCTTTGTTGGAGGAAGTGTGTCACTGTGGGGGTGGGCTTTGAGGTCTCATATATGCTCAAGCCACATCCAGTATCACAGACCACTTCCTGTTACCTATGGGATCAAGATGTAGCTCCTTCTTCACTCTCAGCTCCTTCTCCAGCACCATGTCTGCCTGCATGCCTCCATGTCCTGCCATGGTGATAATGGACTAGACCTCTGAAACTGTACGCCACACAATTAAATGCTTTCTGTTATAAGAGTTGCTGTGATCATGGTGTCTTTTCACAGCAACAGAAGCCCTAACAAAGACAGTTGTGTAGCTGGGTGTTCTTGTGGGACTCCTAACAGTGGGAGTTAGGTCTGTCTCTGACTCTTTTGCCTGAGCTTAGGACCCTTTTCCTCCTACTGGATTGCCTCATACAACCTTGATATGAGAGTTGGTGCCTAGTCTTATTGTAACTTGTTATGCCTGTTTGTTTGATATCACGGGGGGGGGGGTTGCTCTTTCTTTGAAGGGAGGAGTGAATCTGGAAGAGAGGGGAGATGGGAGGAAGACTGGGAGGAGTGAAGGAAGGGGAAACTGGCATCAGGATGTTATGTGAGATTGAAGAATAAAAGAAAAAAAGATAAAGTTAGTTACCACTGAGAAGTGAGATTATGGGAGATTAAAAAAAAAAAAGATTACAGGTGTGCACCACCACACCTGGCTGGCTGTCTTTCCCAGCTCTGTTTCCAAAGCTATTCCCAGGAAGCCCAGCAGTTTGCAGCATGACTTCCCCTCCGAGCACTGCTGGAGTGCACACCACACTGAGTGACTGTATCTTTAAAAATGGTCTGGGTCATTATTGTTATCAGAAATAAATCCTGCCTAGTGTGAAAATTAAAACCCCCGACAAAACTAGCAATTACCATTCGCCCCGTCATCTGCTAATCATCATCAGCTCAACAATAATGCAAACATTAATTCTGAACAGATCCATTAGTGTTTTTAATAGAGTGATCTGAAAACCATGTCTCACCGAAGACACACAGCATTTGTTTTCATTTGGCCAGTACTGCCTGGGCCTCTTGCAGAGACACAGAACTCAGAAAATATTTGCAGAACAAGTGATTTCCTCTGATTGTCAACAGAGATCTGAACTGACAGCCAGAATTCCTGCAATAAATAGCTCCGTCGGCCGTGCCTGTACCCTCGGGGGTTGACATTTGCCTGCCCTGAGCATCTCATGTCTGCTACTTGGCAGCAAAGCCAAGTGGGAACGGCTCAGCACTGCTTCCAAAGGCCTTCAGAAAGGGAAGAAAAACACACATTTAATTACCTTTTGGCCCAAGGAGGCTGAAAATTAATTAACATGATTAATTTATGTCTTAGTTTATGCTTCCCCAGAAGCTGATCTGGAGATAAATATTGGAGTGGCGGTGATTTATTTGGAATTAGTGGGTGAGTCAGGGGTGGGAGCAGCAGTAAAGGGAAAGTGGAGAGGGGAACCAACAAAGGCTGTCTTGGAGAGCAGCTGAGTTTGGAGCAGAAGCTCAAAGGGATGCTGAGCAGTGGTGCAGACTGCAGAAGAAGGAGGCAAGGGGGCTGCAGCGGACATTTATACTTCAGCTATCTGCTAGCCAAGCGACCTTTCCAGGGCTTCAGGGCAAGCTCAGGCAGAGATGCAGGATCGGGCAGTGGGGAGCTGGACCATGAAACTTTGAAGGCCCGAGGGAGGAAGACAGGTGCATGAGCATCTGACGCAACTAGAGGCCCAGCTTTTTCTGGTATGTGCTTGTTGGTTGTTTTGGGTGTGGTGTGTGTGTGTGTACATATGTGTGTGTGTGTGTGTGAGTGTGTGTGTGTATACAGGTGTGTGTATATATATCGGTGTGCACGTGTGTGTGTGTATAGGGGTGTGTGTGTGTGTGTAATCAAGAGGACAAGCTCAACTGTCTGAGGAATGCCATCTACCTTGTCGGTTTTTTTGTTTTTGTTTTGGGGTTTGTTTGTTTGTTTGAGTCAGGGTCTCTCATTGGCCTGGAATGCAGTAATTAGACTATAGGCAGTCCGGCAAACCCCAGGGATTCCCCTCTTCCTCTGCCTCCCTAACACTGGGACTACAAGTATGCACCACCACACTGGCTTTGTTGGTGCATTTGTTTTTGACATGGGTTCTGGGACTCAAAGTCCTTATGCTTCCAGGGTAAACACTTTACTGCAGACAGCGATCACCGCAGCCCTGTTTCTGCGTTTGTGGTGGGGACTGGTCCTCTGACTCCAGGAACAAAATCCTCCTTTAAATGGCCCACATCAGGTCCACCAAGTTCCTGGGTCGTAGGCATCTCCCTGCAGCAGTGTGACGTCCCTAGTACAGCCACCTTTACCTTCAGTTCTAGAACAGTGCAAGCGGCAGTGAGCAGAGGAGGCTGGTTTCACGGAACAGGGTTGAAGACCGCACAAACAAAAGAAAGAGCAGTCACCTCAAGGTCACTTGACTTGCAAGCTGAGGACAGAGAGACAGAAAAAGAGAGAAACAACTGATGGGTAGGTCAAGGCTGCCTTTTTGGTGTATTTTGGGATTAACTCTGACAGAGAGATTTGGCAGCAATGTGGCTAACCTTGAATTCTCATAGTCAGACAATTAACTGAGTTTCACTCTGTGGGTGGAATGTGAGCACAAATGACTCTATTTTTATTTTTTCCCCTGATACGCTGAGGCCTTCCAAAGGAATTTGTTTGAGAATAGTGCCCTGCACTTTTATTATTATTATTATTATTATTATTATTATTATTATTATTATTATTGAATTTTAGTCTTATTTATTTACTTCTTATCATTGAGTCAGGTTCTTGTTATGTGGCCCAGCCTGGCCTCCAATTCACAATCCTTCTACCGATGCCTCCCAAGTTCCTGGGTCATAGTATATGTCACCCACCAAGCTTGACATTTTTTAAAACACACCTAAATGTCTACACCTCTTGTACACCAAGAAATTCTCCAAATACCAACCGCATGTCCCATGATTTGACTTAGTTCTGGCATCCTGTACCTGAGGTTTTTGGCAGATCCTATAGGTTAAGGGTTCAGTTCCACAAGCCTGCCCTTGACTTCAGCTGACAATCAAGTCTGCCCCTCCCACTTCTGATCAACTATCCCTACTGGGGGATTTCCATAATCCCCTCCTCAGATTCCATTAACTGCTAGAACAGTGCTCATAGAACCCACGGAAACCTGTCCCTTGTTTTCTCCCATTCTCTATAACAGACGCAGTTCCGAACAGTCAAGTTGGAGAGATGCATGAGGTCAGATGTAGAATGGAGCTACAGAGCTGTGTCCCCTCCCAGAGCACCACCCTCCCTCCCCACACCTCCACTGCCTACCAGCCTGGAAGCTCTCCAGTGCTCGATTGGCCTTCTGGGGTTCATGCTGTCTTCATTCTAGACATAATTAAATCACCATTAGCAATTAAGTCAGCTCTCACTGATTCAGTCCCTCTCCCCTCCCTGAGTCAGGAGTGAGGGTAAAAGCTCTAGCTTCTAATCACAGCGTGGGGGGAGGGGGGAGTCACCAACCCCCAAACCCTTTGGGGTCTTACTAAAGACATCTCTTTAACATGAACTTGAGTGTTGTTAAATGAGGTTTGTTACCAATGATAGGAAAACACGCTCCTTTTATTTTTATTTTTTTCATTTTGGAGCTATTTCAGGATCTAGAAACAAAAACTAATCATAACTGAGAACACTCCTTCAGCTTTCATCATCTAGGAAGTTGCCAGGGTTTTAAGAGCTCTGGCTGGGAGCCAAAGACAAAGACCAAAATTATCAAATATGTTTCATTATGTCACAATATCACACATTGGAGTACCTTCTCCAACCTGCAGCCAAATGACCTTAGGAAAACCACCTTGGTAAATCGCTGGAGTGCCTCCTGTCATTCACCCCGTTCCCAGCAAGTCAGGAAGTAGAGTGCTCACACAGAAGCAGGGTCAGTCCATCATCCACGGACTCTGTGGTGAGACATCCCACTACAGGATCCACAACTGGGGACCAAGCATTCAGACACATGAGTTTGTGCAGGGTAGCTCACATCCAGATCACAACAACTCCCGTTTCACAGATATATTTAATGGAAAGAATGGGAGAGGAAGTGGAAGGAAGGGGCTGGAGGGGAGGGAAGGAGGAGGGAGAATCTTCTAGTTCCCCTGATTTCATGTAAGTTTTTCCATCTTCATATGTTTTCAAGCCCTCAAGTGGTCAACAACCAGTAGCTGAATGGCCGACTGCCTTCTCACAGTCCGCTGAAGGAGTCCCACTCACTCATGCATTCACAGCCCACAGGTAGAGCTCACACCAGGTCTGAGGCTTTGGTTGGTACTGTGCATAGTCCCTGTCTCAGAAGGATGCCTTTTCCTGGCTGCCTGGTTTGCCTGACCCCAAAGCATCTCATAGATGCTTTTAATTGGCTGTTCCCATAAAAGATATAAAGATCCTACTTCTAAAATAGGAGATTTTCAAAGATGAGACAGCTCAAATCATCCCTGGGGAATTAAGGTACTGTCACTCATATTCCACACATAGCCGTCTCCTAGGAGACAAACAAACAAGTCCCTTAAGAGTAGGATGATCCTAATAAACAAAGACAAAGATACTGTAATTCAGACTTCTCCGATAATTAAGAAAAATCTATTTTTTCTCCCTAGGTCCATTGTGGGTTGCTTCTATTGCTTTTAGCAATACAGTATGTTTAATTATATCCAAGATAAGGGGCGGGGCAGCAAGTCCCTGAGGCCATTACCTCAGATGTTTCTTTTGGCAGCTTCCACATAGTCTGGGAATTGGCCCTCCATCTCATAGAAAAACTTCAGAAGTCAGGTGACTCTTATGTCCTCTCTAGGAGCAATGTGACCCTGCCTCGCCAGGCCAACATTATGCTCATGTTGAAGTTTCACTGAGCGTCCTACTACTTTTTAATATACCCATGAGGATGACCCATGTCACTGGGACAGGCTGAAGAGCATCCAGACTTCTCCCAAATAAATCCTGCATTGAGCAGCAGGAAAGGGGGATGGGGGACCAAATCAAGAATGCATGGCCTGCCTGTCAAAAGCTCTCAGCAGCTAAATAACACATGGTACCACATGACTGAAGTGGTTTATAAAGCTTATAACCATGGTAGCTGGTCTTCCTAATGGAGAAAAGATCTGGTCTAATCCCATTCACAGGAGGCCTTCTTCCTTGAGTACCCAGCATGTGCTGGGCCCACATTGTTGACTTTTAGTGAAAGCTGTTAAGTGTGCCCTGGGTTTGAAGGGCCAGTAAGCTACCCAGAAGGATAGGGAGTAATCACTGCGTACCCAGTTTCTACAATCTAGCGAGGCTGGCTGGGTGGGAAGCAAGAGTAGACAGGTCACCATTCCACACAGCAGGATGAGACTTGCTAGTAAAGCCCTGGAACAGATCATTTCCTGAGAACTACCAGGTGACAGAGACCCCTCCAAACATTTGACAGATAAGCTTTCAATCCATTCAGATAGGAGTTCTGATTTTCACCCATTACTGAATAAACTGAGGCACAGAATGGAGAGGTAATACCTAAGACCATGCATGTGGCAGAGCCACACTCTGACTGCAGAATCAACACTCTGTCGGTTCTTTTCTGCTTTTGTTTTGAGACAGGGTCCCCTGCAGACCAGGCTGGCCTTGGACAGACTATGGTGATGAGGATGACATTGAACTCTTGTTCCTCCTGCCTCTGTCCCCAACTGCTGGGATTACAGACGTGTGGCACCACATCCAGGATTAACACTCTACTGCTAGGCTTAGGTGGACACACAGATCATGTAGATGGGAGACTGATTCAGTTTCTTAAGAATGAGTGAGGGACGCAAGGCAGCAGTGGTGGTACACACCTTTAATCCCAGCACTCAGGAGGCAGAGGCAGGTGGATCTCAATGAGTTTGAGGCCAGCCTGGTCTACAGAGTGAGTTCCACTATAGTCTGTGCTGTTACACAGAGAAACCCTGTCTTAAAAAACAAAACAAAACAAAAAGAATGAGCAAGGGACATCTTATAGGCTGTGAGATGGGAAGTCTATGCTGGGGTTAAAGATATCCTGGATTTCTGTCAGGATGTTTCCCAAACAGTGGTCCTCAACCTTCCCAACACTATGACCCTTTAACACAGTTCTTCATGTTGTGGTGACCCCCAGCCATAAAATTATTTTTGTTGCTACTTTATAACTGTAATTTTGCTACTCTTATGAATCATAATGTAAATGTCTGTGTTTTCCAATGGTCTCAGGAAACTCCTATGAAAGGCTTGTTCAACCCCCGGGGGTCATAACTCACAGGTTGAGAACCACTGTTCTAAAGCAAGATGCTGTGCCCTTCTTCTTCTAGATCAGGCGCCTTTGTGACCCCAGGAACCATTGCTTCCCTTTCTCCGGGACAAAGAACACAACGAAGCCAGCATGCTCTTGTGAAATCTTAAAAGCATGCTGGCCCCATACTCTTGCAAGACTGTTGTTCCCGTCTAGTTCAAAGCCAAGTGCTCCCATGACTCTCTCAGACCCACAGCAACTGCTTGGAGAAAGGCAGACACACCCTGAGCTCCCGAGAGCTAGCTCAGCCTGGATGCATGATCTACCAGAACACCCGCTATTTCTGAGATCAGGGAGCGGCACTGCTCACTTGCTACTCTCTCCCGCTAAGAGTCCACTCTGTCCTTACCCAGCAAAGCAGTATTTCCTTCAGTTTTGAGTCAGAGCTAATGCTGCTTGTGAGACTGCCAATGGTGATCAGAAAAAAAATTAAATGGTCTGGTTAAGCGCTTTTTCCCATTCTCCCCTCATTTGTTCCCCAATAGTTAAACTCCTAAGCACTTGATTATGATTACAAAGTGTGGGTGTGTGTGTGTGCAAGTGAGGGTGCACGTGGGGAGCCCAGCAGTTAGTGTTGGTATCATCCTCAATTGCTTCCACCATACTTTTGAGATGGGTTCTCTCACTGATTGGCTAGGCTGTGTGGCCAGTGAGCTCCAGGGGTCCTCTTGTCTGCACGTCCCACCCAGCTTGGGGTTAGAGCACCCAGTATTTTACATGGATATTGAGGATCTCAACAGCATGCTTATGTAACAATCACTTTGTTGACCGAGCTATCTCCCCAGCCATGATTATAAGTGTGTGTGTGTGTGTGTGTGTGTGTGTGTGTGTGTGTGTGTGTGTG
>CABHPQ010159632.1:0-13762 GCA_902168405.1 Peromyscus aztecus
CCTGGCTTAATTTATCAGTTTAATTACTCTTAACAGCAGAGAGTTTCTCTCAATCCTGGCTAGAATCTTGGGAGTGACATGTTAAGAAAATACGGTTGAGGGTCAAGCATGTAGCTAATTTGGTAGAGTCCTTCTTGCCTAGTGTGTGGGAAGCCCTGGGTTCAATCTTAGCATAGAATAAAATGGGTATGATGGTACACCTCTGTGAGCTCAGCATTTGGAGGTAGAGGCAGGAGGCTCAGATGTTTAAGATCCTCTGTTACATGGCAAGTTTGGGGCCAGCCTGGGCTACATGAGATACTGTCTCAAAAATATCTTATCTGGCTCAACTTGAGGCCAATGATATCCAAATCTCTATGGGCACTGCTGAGCATCAGTCGATTCTGTTGACAAGTTTCCTGGCTGTTTCCAGCGTTCAGGTAGTATGGAGAGAGAACTTGTCCCAAAAAAGCCCTGAAACGATCTTTGCTAACTGTGTATACTATTAAAAGTCATTTCCCTAAGATTCAGCATCCAAGAATCTAAAGGAAAGATTTTTGTCTTTCTTGGGAATGTGATGGCCTCTGTTCTAATCAATGCATTGTCTGCAAAGGGATGAACTAAGCCACACTGAAGTGTAAATGACAGATAAGCCTTCCAATGAGACACTCTAGTCCTGAGCAGGAGGGGCCGGGGGGCCTTCTGCATCCATGCCCCACATCCCAGGGTCGGTCCGATTCCTACAAGGCACTCTCGGGCTTCCAGTGGGAAAGACAGGGAGATCCAGGGCCACAGAGAGATCTGGCTTCTGAGCAAGGCAGTGTCCCTTTAATTGGCTGATGGGGTTGGGCAGCATCTGAGAGCAGGACCTTTGAAATATTTATCTGCTTGTTATTTACCAGGGCAGGGTGGGGAGGAGGAGGAGGGAGAAGAGGTCCTGGGAACTATGCCCAGAGCCAGAGAAAGCACAGGGAAAACTAGGCTGAATTTGTTTGAATAACTTTTACTGTACTCTTTTTTTTTTTTTTTTGGTTTTTCGAGACAGGGTTTCTCTGTGTAGCTTTGCTCCTTTCCTGGAGCTCACTTGCTAGCCCAGGCTGGCCTCGAACTTACAGAGATCTGCCTGCCTCTGCCTCCCGAGTGCTGGGATTAAAGGTGTGCGCCACCAACGCCCGGCACTCTTTTTTTTTTTTTTTTTTTTTTTTTACGATAAAAGAGACAAATGTTTGTTAAAGAAAACTTGAACCTCACAGAAAGTGTAAAGAAGAAAATTAATTGTCTGCGTTTCCACCACCTAGTGTTAACAGGCTGCCATGATTTCATATCCATCTCCTGATCATGTACACATGCACCTCTATAATCATAGGCCGTGCTGCATCCTCTGCCTTTTCCGTGAATGGTCTATTATAAGCACATCCCCATGTTACTCAAAGTCAGTTGTTTTGTGTGTTTGTTTTTATTTTGAGAGACAGAGTCTCACTATGGAAGCCCGGGATGACTTGGAGTACAACAGGCTGGCCTTGAACTCACAAAGATTTGGTTATATCTGCTTCCTGGGTGCTAGGATTATTTACATTTACTATTTTTTAAATCTGAGTGAAGGTGTCAGGTCCCCTGGAACTGGAGTAACAGGAAGTTATGAGCTGCCGTGTGGGTGCTGGGAATTGAACCCTGGTCCTCTGGAAGAGCAGCAAGTGCTCTTGACTACTGAGCCATCTCTCTATCCTATATTTATTATTTTTAAATGTGTGTGTGTGTGTGTGTGTGTGTGTGTGTGTGTGTGTGTACAGGAGTGGTATGCCCACAGAGCCTAGCAGAGGGTGTTAGATCCCCTGGAGCTGGAGTTAGAGTTGGTTGTGAGATCTCAGACATGGTGCCGGGAACTGAACTCAGTTCCTCTACAGGAGCAATACATGCCCTTAATCACTGATCCATCTTTCCAGCCCCATCAAAGTTCTTTTAAAACATGATTTGGAATGGCTCCATGATAATCTCTTATTTTTTTACCTCATAATTTAGGTAATTCATTTTTTATTATTGGATATTTAGGTTATTTCCAAACTGCCATTTTTATGAAGAATACTAGGGCTAGAATTTGTCCACAAATCTTCTCATATTTGTAATTAAAATTTAGTTTATCCATAAAGCTGACATAGTACAAAGAAAGGTGGACTTGGTTTTGTTTATCTGCTTGCTTGCTTTGGTGGCTTTTAAAAGTTAAGGTAAAATTCATATAATGTAAAATTCATCATTTAAAAAAATTTTTTTTTAATTTTTTTTTCTTTTTTTTTTTTTTTTGAGACAAGGTTTCTCTGTAGCTTTGGAGCCTGTCCTGGAACTCACTCTGTAGACCAGGCTGGCCTCAAACTCAAAGAGATCTGCCTTGCCTGCCTTGCTGGGATTAAAGGCTTGTGCTGCCACCACCACCACCACCTAGATTCAAGTCCTTTGTGATGTTTATTACAGTCACGCTGTTTCTCAAAGATCACTGCCATTTGAGTCTGGGCATTGTCCTCACCCCAAGAGGAACTCTAGTCAGGAAGCAGTCAGCCCCCATCCCTCCCCTGGCACTGGTAATACTTTTCCTTTCTGTAATAAATTCCTTGGAGAAACAATGGAAAAGAGGACAGATTGATTTTGACTCATTGTTTCAGAGGTTTCAATCGATATCAGCGGGGATTGATTGCTTTGGGCCTGAGGCACAGCATCTGGCTCAGAGTGTGTGATAGAGCAGAACTCACCTCATAGCCTGAGGAAAGTAGAGAGACAGAGGAGGGCCCAGGACAAAATAAAGTCACCAGGGACATGCCCCTAGTGGCATGCTTCTGTTAACTAGACCTCACTTCTAGAAGCTTCCATGGCTAACAATGCCATGTGACTATGGATTAAGAATCCATCAAAAGGAGTAATCCATTGGTTGGGTCTGAGTCCTCGGGGGTCTGATTGCGTCCTAGAAATCATCTGGGCAGACACGTTATAACCAAACCAAAGCAAGCCTTCTTCCAACCCTTTAAATATTGGCTCAAATTTTTTAAAAGACCCTAAAGCTTGTGCATTACATTTCTATGGCCAACACACACTTTATTTTGATTTTCCATAACTTTATTATGTTCATGACTTTCAAACCTAGGAAAGTTGAAAAAGAATCGGATGAATACCCTTACCTCCTTCACTGCACCTACCGTTGGCTGCAATTTACACATATACATAGTCTCTTAAATGATCTCTCATATAATTTACACCTGTGCACATTCTCTTCTCCCTCTCTCTACAGTCATACTTTCTGTTTGATTAAATAGATTGAAAAATCAACACCATGATCATCTTTCACTCCTTGGTACTTCAGCCTGTCTCCTCAGAACAGGAAAATACTTCTGCAGGACCATGATATTCTAATTATGTTTGAAAGACTAGATGTGATATTAAATATATTTGTGTTCTCTCTCTCTCTCTTCTCTCTCTCTCTCTCTCTCTCTCTCTCTCTCTCAATCTCTCTGTTTTTTTTTTTGAGACAGGGTTTCTCTGTGAAACAGTTCTGACTGTCCCGCAACTCACTCTTGTAGACCAGGCTGGCCTCAAACTCATGGAGATCCACCTGCCTCTGCCTCCCAAGTCTTGGGATTAAAGGCGTGCACCACCACCACCCGACTTATGTGTTCTCAAAACACATGTAGATATGCCAGATATGTTAGATGTGACCATATCAAAACTTACCACTACCTGCTCTCTCCCTCTGGGGCTTGATATGTACCATTCTTGTGCAAAGACACACCAAGATGGACATCCTGCTTCATCTGCACTCCAGGTGTGTGGCTATAGGAAGTTTCATAAGACTTCAAAGTAAGATTACTCCTGTGCAAAAGCTGAGCTTTTGACCATTCAAATGAGCTACACTATGGGAACATGTACAGCAAACAGAAGGTATTCAATAGTTTAGCACGGTGCAGCTGAAACAGACATTAGGGAATAACTTGGATGAGTCCACTGTACAGATGAGAAAACTAAAGTCCAGGATGAGAAGTGGGGTCCTGCCATTGTTGTAGCTCCATTTGAGCTCCTGTTTTTGCATGCATGTTGGAAGTATGCTGCTATTATCTGAGATGTCCAACTTACACAGCTGCAATGAGTGTATGGCTAATTAGTGTGCCTACATGCTTTGGATTGACAATCCTCTGATTTCTGTGACAAATACGGTCCTCACTTCCAATGATCACAGATGATAACCTCTAGGTGCAGAGACCAGCAGCAGGTATAGGCACCCCAATTTCCAGTGTATCTGGCCTTAGGAACCTAGACAACTGCTTATTCTGATATCACTGTCACTTTTGTATTCTCAAAACACCTACACAAAGATGCAAATAAACCAGAGGTGACAGTCTCAAAACATCACTCTGAGGATGACTTCTTGGTTACAAAGGGAAACGGGGTCACTTAACAACGGAGATTGCCAGGGGAAACCCCCTTGACTGGGCCTCGCCCATCACTGAGTAAACTGATCACGTTTGTCTCCCACAGTACTGCACCATAGGGCACGGCATCACCTCTCTAGTGTTTGTGCCAAAAACATCCTCAGAAAAATCCAGACTCTGTCTTCAGTCTGGGCTCCTCTAAACTGTGGACGCTGTGAAAGACAAAGAAGATGGGTGACCCACGGCTCTTGAAGGGTGCTAGAGAGCTTGACAGCCAAGTATAATACGTGATTATAGATTAATTTGTGGATTGAAGAAAGAATGCACGGACATGGAGAGGTGGCTCTTTGGTTAAGAGCACCTACTGTTCTGGCACAAGACCAAGGTGGTTCCCAGCACCCACACGGCTATTCACAACCCACCGTGACTCCAGGTCTAGGGAATCCAATGTCCTCTTCTGGCCTGCATGGGCCCCCTCATACACTTGAGCCTGGGTACACGTGCAGGCTCACACACATACACGTAATTAAACAATAAAAATACTTTTAAAAAGTTTCAGAGAAAAGGTATAACTGAGGAAGTGTGAGTGTTGCCTGTCTATTAAATACCATCCTGTCGTGTTTAGTTTTTCAAACAGGATTTCTGTGGTCTTGAGAAAGCGTATCCCTGTCCCGCGATGACAGGGTGCAGTACTGAGGGATGGAAGATCATGGTGTTGATATTTTCAGTCCGTTTAACCAAAAAAAAAAAAGAAAAAGTATAAGTGTGTATGTGTGTGTGTCGGGGCGGGGGCGGGGTGGGGGGTAATATGTAAAACACCAGCCAAAGGTGGGGGTCGGTAAAGGTTGTGGGGATAGTCACCCTAGTTTTTCAGCTTTCCAAGATCTGAAAATTTTGAACGTAGTTAAAGTTGTGAAAAATAAAAGTAAGTTGCATGTAGGCCGTAGAAATGTAGCACTTAAGTTTTATAGTGTTTAGATTTTTTTTTTTGAATCAGTATTGAAATGTTGGAAAATTCTCGCTTAGAAACATAATTCTCACCTTTTTAAAGAAAACTACCAGACTGAGCCACATGATACCTACAATTTTGGGCACAGTGGCACTTGGTGTGCTGTGTGGATTCTGCCTAGGAGAGGATCCCTGTGCTTCCCCAGGATGACTGCTTAGGCCCTCCCACTCATAGATGTGGGAGTAACTAACCAGGAAAGCCTTGATGCAGGAGGACTTTCTTTTACTTCAAACTCCATATGCGGAGTAGAAGGTTCTGGATAAAAACTCCTCAGAAACTTACAGAGTAGGCCAGGTTATCTGCACAGCCAGCTAGCCAGCGTGTTCAAATAATTGGAGCACATTACTCCTTCACACAGGTGAGTCAGAAGAGTTGGGCTCTGCTGGATGGTGGTGGCACACGCCTTTAATCCCAGCACTCAGGAGGCAGAGGCAGGCGGATCTTTGTGAGTTCGAGGCCAGCCTGGTCTACAGAGCAAGTTCCAGGACAGCCAGGGCTCCACAGAGAAACCCTGGGAAAACAAAACAAAACAAACAAACAAAAAGAATCGGGCTGCACCTCATCTTAGTCCTGCCTTTACTAGATGGGGGGCTTCTGGCGATCACAGACTGCATATCAGCCTTATGCTCTTTGCAGAGAAAGGTGTTTGCCAGGATGCATGTCATTGACAATAGGCATCCAAATAACATTCTAGTAATCTTGACCACATCGATGTACGACCACCCATAATAACTATACCTAAAAAAAAAAAATTGCCTCAGAAGTCTGTGAGATACTTGTGGCCAATCCATGGTACTCATCATCTTGGCCAACCAATTACGCATATCTCTCCAGACTAGGGCAAGGGAAACCCTTCACACTTACTTGACCCAAATGAGTCTATCTAGGAGACACAGACACACCTCACATGACATCATTGTAAATAGGATAATGTCTTTGTCATTGGTGTAGAAACAAAACCTCAATTCTAGTCTTGGCTTTAGCTGTGACTCAGTCTCCAAGGCTGGGTGAGGCCGGTATTCCATCTGAACCTCATCGATCAATTATGGATAATTGTTTGCAGCCATACCTAGTTTATAAGGATGTTGTTGACATATGTGGGGAGGCTTAGAAAACATGAAGAAGTACTGAAAGACTACGGTCGTCTGGTCAATTATTGCTATTTATCACGGTCACCCTGCCTTCCTTCAGACTTCTTGCCCCTCGTTCAGTTTTTAGAGCTCTCAAAACGGCTTACCTGAGAGACTTTTGCCCTACCGCATCCACGGCTGAGACCTGGCAACTTGAGCTGTAGAATTCCACAGGACCAAGGATGTGTGTCTTAGCTTGGCCTCTAATGCTGTGAAAAACACCATGAGCAAAGGCAACTTGGAGAGGAATGGATTTATTTCAGCTGACACTTTATCATTGTGAAGGGAACTCGAGGCAGGAACCTAGAGGCAGGAATACAAGCACAGACCTTGGGGGAATGCTGTTTACTGGCTTGCTCCCCATGACTTGCTCAGTCTGTTTTCTTATACCACCCGGAATCACCTGCCCAAAGGTGGCACTACCCCGATCGAGATGGACCCTCCCACACCAATTCTTAATCAAGAAAATGCCTTACAGACTTGTGTAAGAATTGTCCATTGGAATTCCTCTTCCCAGATAACTCCAGCTTTGGTTACGTTGACAAGCAGCTAACAGGACAATGGGCATTCCCTCGATAGCCCTGGATAGATACGAGGAGGTTCTTCCCTGGGTCTGGTGTTGGTGGAGTAAACGGTGAGTGCCTGTGGATGGATCCCTGCTGAGGAGGTCTAGTGGGTGGGAAGACGGCCGGACCTGTATGAGCCGTGTTATTCTGTGGAGAAAGATGGTCCCGGGAGTGAGCAGGAAGGGCCTGGGTCAGGGACTGACGGGGAGGAGCCCTGGCTTGTGCTGTTTTCCCCTCACCCACCACCAGAGATCTAAGAGCCACTGAGGCATGAACCCCACACTTGACTTGCCGTCTGATGAGAGGGGCCTCCACAACCGCTGCTCCTGGCTTCACCAAGTGAAATGAGAAAAGGACACTTCAACACTTCCTGCTTTCCCTTTGGGGACCTCTTTTATGTTTCTTAGGTGTGGGGATGATGTGGGCAGGAGGGGCCCAGTGCTCTCTGCTTTGGCACAGAATATCAGCTAACTTAAATTCAGCTTGAGCAACATAGATGGATGACAAGGAAGTGGCCCACCTCCCTGAATACAGCAGTCTCCATCCTGGACAGCCAAGGGAATGTTCTAGACACTGAGAGAAGGCCAGGCGCGGCACTCGGCGATTGAAGTAGAAATGAAAACAAAACAAAAAGTAACAAACAAAATGGCAAGAAAATGGCCAGGTAACTGGGAAGTAGCATGGGGCTGAGGCAGCCCTGGGCGTGGAGGAAGCTGGGATGGGGACGCCCCTGACTGGAAGGACACTCGCAGGAGAGGGAAGGGCGCCTGAAAACCAGCCACTTGGTTAAAAACAATTTTCACGTGAGTGTGTGTGTGCTAAGAACAGTAAACATTTCAGAGATTACCACTGTGATCCCGATCTGAATGCTAAACAAGAAAGAGTCGGAAAGATACAGTGGAAAACAATACAAGGTGTAGAGGCAAACACCCAGGATGACGAAAGGCGTCTTTCTCACATTGTTACAGTCCCTCCCTCGTGAAGACCCGGGAGGTTCCCTTGTTCCTTAGCAGTTCCCAAGCATCTGGTTTGACCTCCAACTTGTGTGGTGGATCATGTTCATCTTCTATTAGCCGTTTCCTTCGCTCAAGAATGACTTGCTCGGTGTATGTAATGAGTGCTCTGGGTTCTGTTCTCGGGGTTATGAACGTATAGAGAACAAAGCAGATTAAACAATGCCCTAGAGGGCTTTTAGCACATAAAGAAATAAAACTTGCTGTATCTCGAATAAACATCAGATGCTGCAATACACTAACCACAGAGAAAGCAACGTAGAAGAGATCGGGCAACATGAGGTGAGAAGTGATTGCCTGAGAAGATTGAGCAGGCCAGGCACGTGGAGTTCTGGACTGAGTAGACCAGACAATAGAGACTGTGAATGCAGAGCCCTACAGCAAGAGGTCCCAGGAGAGCTCAGGGGCCATGTGGCCGAGTGGAAGGAGAGGAGATCAGAATGACATGCTTCAGGATTTCAGGGGCCATTGAAAGTCTACTGGCTTCTGTTTTAAATGAGATAGACATGGTTTTCAAAAGGGAGAATGGCATGGTCTGAGCTCATTTTCATCAGGTTGTGTACATCGACGAGATACTGTGTGGGGCGGAGGAAGAAATGGCAGCAGGTGGGATAGAGTGGCTGGGGTGGACGTAGATGTGACACACGGGTGGCTTCTGCTGTGTCTCAATCAGAGCCCACAGGTCATGCTAATGAGTGGAATGTGGATATGAAAGAAAGAGACCCAGAATGACCCCAAGGCGTTGGGACAGGTCATCACTGCCGGAGGGGAAGATGAGAAGTGCTAATGGTATTTGGGAAAGAGCAGAAAACTGGCTTGAGGTGTTTTGAATTTAGAAATCTCTTAGTCATATCCATGTAGAGGTGTCGGGTGGGCAGCTGTCTCTGAGTAAGGCATTTGGGGAAGTTGTCCATGCTACCAGTTGGAGTATAAATCATCACAGTCATCATCTAAACTCATCAGTTTTATACTAGTTGCATATAAGTCCGTCTAGGTCAGCGTAGTATCTTATTCGTCTTTGAAGTCCCACACAGCTCAGGAGTGGCTTGCTTACACTGATGGAGGCTCATTAACCTTTATAGAGCATGTAGACCTAGCTATAAAAATAAACTCAGGATTGATTTTGTTATGACGACAATAGCGTGCCTTTCCCTCCCCCCCAGCACACACTCTCATGCAAGGATGATGGAAAACAAAACGACCCCACAGATCCAGAAGTGGCCTGGATCAGAGCTCTCACTCTGCTGCCTAGAGTAGCTGGCTTCTCCTGGGTCATCTCGAGTAGGTTACTTAACCTCTCCCAGCCGCTTCCCCTATCTGTAAAATGGGGGTGAGCTGAACAACCAGTTCAAAGTGCCTTTTTGAAGCAGAATGGTGGTTGTGTGTGTAAAATGTACAAAACCCCTTATAAACGTAATGTTATCAGGTTGGGAATCATCAGAGATAGGAATGATGAGCATCCGCCCCTGAGCTTATCTCTGGGTCCATCAGAAGGCCTTCCAGTCCACCATGTATGCCAGCAACTGGGATTCTGTATGCACCGACTGGGCTAGCCTCTGCCTGCCTGGGTCCTCCCCACTGTTAAACAGCTCGGGTCACCACCCCATCCTACGCACATCGCCCAGGCACTCTGCTCAACCTCTTCAGCCCTCACCAAGTTCCTCCCTAGTCACCCCTACAGCAATGGCCTCCAAAGCGTCAGGAGTTGTATGGCAATGCAATAAAACTAGAAATACTGAAAGATTTACTCATGTTTTATTATTAATGTGAAATATAGAGACAAGATTTTCAACGTCGTTAGTCACTGGTAACATGTTAGAACCACAATGAGACACCACTGTATACTCGTTAGAATAGCTTAAAGTGGTACAAAGCTTGGAGCAGCAAACAGCCCTGTATTATCAGTGAGCCTGCGTGCATGCAAATGGCAGCGCAGCTTTTGCGTTCTAGTATTGAAGTCTCATGCAAACATGCACTCATCATAGGATGTAGTGATCTTATTCGAGGGTATGTTCCTAGAGAGATGAAAACTCATATCCACATTAAAACCTATGTCCGAGGGCTGGAGAGATGAGGGCTCGGCAGTTAAGAGTGTGTTTGCTCTGCCGGGGTCCTGAGTTTGGTTCCCAGCACCCATGTTTGGTGGTTCACAACCATCTGTAGTTCCAGCCCCAGGGGATTCAGTTCCCTTTTCGGGACTCTGAAGGCACCAGCACTCATGTGCACATACCCATACTACATGGACACACACAAAAACATATAATTAAAAAATAAAGTAAATCTTAAAAAACGAAAGAAAGAAAGAAACTATATCTGGATGCTTCTGGTAGCTTTACTTATAATCACCAAAACTAGAAGAAATGCATGTCTACTCGCGTCCATTGAGTAGACAAAAGGTCCTAATCTGTATGACCGATGGAATACTACCCAGCCATAAAAGGGACAAAAATAACAGCTGGGGTGAATCCTAAATGTATTTTCCAAGTGAGGTCATCTGAAGCCAAGAGGCTCGTATTGTCTGGGTCCGTTTACTTGACATTCTGGAAGAGGACCATCCAGAGGAGCAGGGAAGAGAGTAGAGGGTGCCAGGTATTGGGAGGGGTCGATGAGCAAAAGGCAGCGAGCGTAAGGGTGAACAGACAGCTCTGCCCTATGTCTAGTGGCTGATAGAAGCTCCATGTGTTGGTTGACACCCAAAGAATAAACATGAAAGGATGTCAGTTTTAAAAGAGAATTAGAATGTGGGCTGAAACTCAAAACAGGACAGAAACTATAACAAACGAACCCAACTATATCATAAATAAGCTATGTCACCACCGCACGGGAGGGCGTGGTGAAGAAAGAGCCCCAGCAGACAAGACATCCCTACAATCTGGTGGTATTGCCAGGGACGGGAGCTGGAGTTAGGCTGTGAACAAACAGTGTCGTTAACACATCTGTGTCTCACAGATACAGGTGTTGGCAGTTCTGAAAACAGACACCCCGACTGAACAGTAAGTTAATGCAGACGAGGAGAGCCAGTCTCCCGCTATCCGAGGAAGAAGTAACCGGCGAGGAGAGGGGCGCCAGAACAGACTCTATTGTGTGGGATCCGGAGGTATCAGCATGAAGTCATGTTTGTTTGTGGTAAAATGCACAGTGTCAGGCCGATCATTTTAATCTTTTTAATTGTACAATTCGGTAACATTCAGCCTATTCAGCACATTCACGATGTTATGCAACCGTTTCTAGAATTCTTCATCATCCCCAATACACTCTGTAACAAAGGAAGGGTAACTCCCTCTTCCTTGACCCTCACCCACCACTATTCTACTTCTTGTCTCTAGGAAAGTGTCTTGCTGTCATTTTTTTAAAAAATATTTTTGAAATTACAGTATGATCACATTATCACCCTACTTCTTTCTCCTCCCTCCAACCCCTTATCCTCTCAAATTCACGTCCTTTTTCTTCAGTTGTGGTTACGTGTGTGTGTGTGTGTGTGTGTGTGTGTGTGTGTGTGAGTGTGTGTGTTCCTAAATACATAAATACAACTGGTTTTGGCTGTATGATGTTATTTGGGTATCTCTGTATTATAATCTCAGTGCTGACTACTTGGTATTGGATAACTCGTCGGAGGGAGGACCTTTTCTGGGAGGATCATCTCTCCCTCGCTCAGCACTCCCCAGTGGCCTGTAGTTCCCTGTCTAGGGTTGGTGCCCGTGAGCTACCCACTTCCCTGTTGCCATGTCTGTTGGTGGCTTCCTTGTTCAGGTCTTGTGCAGGCAGCCAGGTGGATGAGACTTCTATAGCTTCTCTGACACTTTTTTTAGACACACAGTCACATAGCAAACTTCCTGTTCCTCTGGCTCCCCAGGATCGCCCCTCCCCCTCTTCTGAAATGATCCCTGAGCCTTGGGTGTAGGAAATATGTTGTAGATGTACCAGATGTGGGACCGGGCACCACAAGATCTCCCGTTCTCTGCGTTTTTGATCTCTTGGGGGTTTTCTGTAACAGTCTCCACCTGGCTAGATCCTGGCAGTGGGTGTGTACGATCTGGCCTGGCAGAAGGGTTGGATGTGGCATAGTGACTGTGTCTTTTCGTGTAAATGGAATGGCCGGATTGTTTTTCTTCTGGGCCTTGCTTGCTTACGTCACTCTTTGGGTTTATCCATATCATCACGTGATCAGAATTTGCTCTTTTTTGAGACTAACACTAAGCTGTGTGACTGTATCAGTGTGTTTTTATCTTTTTGCCTATGATGGACACATACAGACAAATAATTGAACAAATAAATGAGGGAGGGTTGGTTCAGTGGGTAAGAGCACTTACTGCATAAGCCTAAGGATTCAAGTTCAAACACCCAGAACCCACATAAAAAGTCAGGGGTGATCCCAAGCACTTATAATGTCGATGCTGTGGGGGGAGACAGGAGGACTGCGTGTTGCTATGAATAGATGATGGGAAGGCTGCTGAGCAGCACAGATGTTGTTAATAGCACTGAATTGTACCCCCAAATTGTATGATTAAGACAGTGTATTTCATGTTATGAGAATCTTACCCCCCCCCCTTTTTTAAGGGCTGCAGAATTTGACATGTGAGCCTGTTCTTTCTTCCTTGGGCAAGTTTCTTGCAGATTAAAATTTTTCCAAACAAGTGGTCAGGCCTGGGTCATACCTCACTTTGTAAGGCAGCACCAGGCTGGGTATCGGGTCAAACACAATTCATAGATAGAGATCAATTCACAATGAGAAAGTTCAGGGTGCGGATCAGGAAAACATGCATTTGTTCATTGAGAGAAGCTAGTAGCCAGGTTTCATTGAAGATTATCTTAATCTCCGAGAGACCAGACAAGACTTCCTTCAGATCTCTGAGGCTTGGTGACTCAGGATGGGGAGTAACCAGGGAGATAGATGCTCTTCGCCATCCCTGCCTGCCTAAGGACCCAGCCGGAAAAAATGTGTGTCCCTTGTCTCTGTGAGCTCTTCCTGTAGGGTTTAAGCTTAACCTGTCTGCATACACAGGGTTATGTGTGGCAGTCTACAGGCCCACATTTCAAAGGCTTAAAACCTCAGAGGCTGAGCCATGTCACATGTCCGGGCGTAACTTAAAATATGGGAGGAATTACATTGGCCCTTTACATTCCTGGGTCCATAGTGGGTGGGGAGGTAGGCTGGGCTGCATCCACTCTAAGCTTATGCAGACTTCTTGTCATAGGATAAAACAGTACAGAGGAGCAACTACTGCCTGAGCATGACATTTTAAAAAATCTAGAGATGAGTTCAAGTAAAGGAGAAGAAAGGTGAATATAGATTATATGTAAATACTGGGACGTTCTGTATAAGGGACTGATTATTCTTAGATTTTTGTATCCAAGGGGATTCTGTGGCTAATCCCCCTTGAATAGTAAGAGATGATTGCATGATCTTCCTGCAGGGTGAGTGCTGTACTAGTGAACAGTGAATGCTGGTAGTCAACTTCCTTGTCTCTCTCAGCCTTCATGGACACCCCACACACACACCCACACACCCAGCTCCCCCCACCCACCCCTGCACACACACACATGCATTCAGTCCCCAGAAGGCAGGTAAAACTGGAGGCTAGATAAGCTAGTCCCAGACACTTCCTCCAACACACACACACACACACACACACACACACACACACACACACACACA
>CABHPQ010159632.1:13772-40557 GCA_902168405.1 Peromyscus aztecus
CACACACACACACACACACACACACACACACACACACACACACACACGAATACTTCTCCCACTGGGAGAACCTCTGCTGCCAGGAGGTAAGGACAGGGAGCATTTTGCCTGGGTGTAGAAGTCTCCCTGCAACCTTGGAGTCTGTTTCTCTCCCTGCAACCTTGGAGTCTGTTTCTCTCCCTGTTGCTCTGTGCATTTCAGGCTGGATTTTCTCACTTAACATCCATCCTTCTTCTCCAAGTGAGGACCGCATCCAGGCTGCCTGCCTGCCGGGGCCCCTGTGACTCACTGGCTTCCCAGCAGCTAATCAACAGCTGGTGGCGAATGATCCCTGGACTGCTTCCCCTCTACCACTACTCGGAATCAGCAGCAGTAATCCTGGAAGATGAGGAAAACATTATCAATAACAGGCATTTTTAAAACAGGCATTTTGCTGTTTCGCTTGTGGTTGATTGGCTGTTTAGTTTTATTTGTTTGTTTGAGACAGGAGCTCATGAAGTCCAGGCTGGCCTTAGTATCTAACTGTGACTGGCCTTGAACCCCTGATCTTTCTACCACCTCCAAAGTACTGGAGTTCTATGCTCCTCCCCCGGCTTTGTTTGATTGTGTTGTGTTGTGTTGTGTTGCATTGTTTTGGTTTGGTTTTGTGAGACAGGGTCCTACTTTGTAGCCCAGTGATGTGGAAAGTCAGTGTATAACCCAGGCTGGCCTCAATTGTTGGCAATCTTTCTGCCTTGGCCCCAGAGTGTTGAGACTGGGGCCAAGAACCACGATGCCCGAATGGTTTACACATTTAAAAAAGCACCAGAGGCTGGGGAGACAGCTCAGTTGATAAAGATGGCACAATTATGAGGACCTGAGTTCGGATCCCCAGCACCCATGTCAAAAATCGAGACACAGTGGTGCATGACTACAATCCCGGAGTCAAAGACAGGATGAGTGTCTTGTGTTTGCCAGGCTAGCCAAATTGATGAGCTCCAGGTTCAGTGAGAGAGATGATAGAGGAAGACACCCAGCATCCACCTTTGCCTTCGACGTGTGCATTTACATACACAGACCTAACAGGTGCACACCCAACACACACACAGTTGTTTGTTTTTTAACACCAGCTGGAGCGGATGAAGCAGGCCTGTAATTCCCAGCTAATCAAGGAGTTGAGGCAGAAGGATTGAAAGTTCAAGGTCTGCCTGGGTAAATTAGGGAGACCTTGTCTCAAAAAGTAAAATAGAGGTTGGGGATATGTGCATCCTTGAAGTCCTAGGTTCGATCCCCATGCTGGGGAGAAGGGGAGCAACAGCAGGAGTGAGATTTACTTTTTGAATAATGTGGTGAAATCTTTATTTAAAATCGGTTTCTTAGCAACAGTTAAAGAAAGATGCAGGAGAGGGCAGTGAGCCGGTGTCCACAGGTGTCCATAACTCCTGAGATTTGACTGCATTGGGCCTTTCACTGGTTTGCCAAATTGTTCTCTTTCTACACAAATTCACAGCATTCTTAAAATAGTCCATTCTCATTGTGTGTTTACAAGGCTAAATTGTTTGTATAAAAGTCTGACTTACACCCAACTTCTCAGAAGCATTGTTCCCGCAGAAAGCAAAGCCTTGCTGTGTGAAGGTTTCTCAGCAAACTCCTAGAACTGTAGACAATATGGCAATGGAGGGTCTTGGATATAACAATTGGACTACTTGTGACTCACCCAAGACTTGCTTCCCTTTGGGGTTAGGGAGTTTCTGGCTAGGAGGAAATAGATGAATTCATACATTGGTTCAACAAATATTTATTTGGCTAAGTAGCTTGTAAGCCCTGAGCACCCTTGCTACATACTGTAGAAGACGAAAGGGAAGTGAAATACTCATTACACCCTGCCCAAAGCATCCTCCCTGAGAGATGTCTTCCTGCCCTTAGACCTGGTGAGGAACCAGACCCAGAGAAGGGAGATCTTAGGCCCCAGCTTTCACTTTCTCAGGTCCTCTCCAGATTTGCTCTACTGGACAAATTCCTGGGCAATGAAAGCTGCCCAGGTTGTCCTTGCCTTGTGAACAACTGCCCCCCTTGTCTCACCTGTCCACCCTTGATGTCACCCTCCACAGACAAGAGTGACTTCCAACCGTGACTTCCCAAGACCCAGCCTTGCCAAAGAACAGGTTGTGGCCCCAAATGAGACAAGTCAGTTCAGCGCACAGAGCGTCCCAGCTCAGATTTCTCTGTTTGCAGAAGTTAATCCTTTGTTATTGTTCAACATTACCATATTATTAAATCGGGGCGGACCCTAACTGGCATGTGAGTGCTGGTGGAGATGATGGATTTCCAGGGTTGGCCATGATTGTGTTCTGGGGACAGAAGCCAACACCTTGGTTTGCTTGGGTGTGGTGGTAGCAGCAGTTAGCTTGGGGCCATTGTCAGGACCTGGGAGGTCTGGTCAGCCCCATAGTCAGGCAAATAAGTGGGAGTGTGATGGTGAAGGACACCTGCTGGGAAAAAATTGGCGCCTTCTCTAGAGTTCAAAGGCATGTTGGTCCCCGAAGAGAAAATGATTCTAACAGGAATGGGAGAATACCAATGAAAACGCTTCTCTAAACCTGATGTGTTTGGTTTCTAGGCCTTTTCAGAAGAGCAGTATCACAAACATGTTGTGAAGACCCTAGTTCCTCTGTTAGCTGAACTGAGGGCCCCCACAGCCTCAGCAAGAAAACTTGTGCTGTACCCACCTGCCCCCCTCCCTCCCTCCCCCCATGAAAAATCACACACAAGTAAGGTACCAGCATCCTCCAAATCCTTCAGAGTCTCTGGGCACAGCAGAGGAGCTGATTGAGGGACCTGTGGTTGAACTATTGTTTTCTGGGGCACGAGGAGGGGAGCGGGGAATTACTGCCATAAGCATAAACTCCTTTACAGGATGGGGTCTGAAAATGTGATCTACTGAACACAGTGCCCCGTGGCTGCCAGACAGGGTGACATTGAGGTAGATGGTGGCATTATTTTTGTTTTCCTGCACACAGCGTCTCTTGTCGGGGCCATATTATAACACTCTCTCTTCAGCTGTCTCCCTGTAGAAATATTGCTTCCTCCCTCCGTAGGCACTTTATTCGTTTCTCAGTTCTAGGCAGCACAGTGTGAGCTTCTGCAGTTAAGAAGGTCAAAGGCAGGGATCTTGCAGTTCTTGTATTTCCCAGACTATCTTGGCACGGGTACCAAACAGATCCTGAAAACGCGTTGTGGAATTGAATTGAAAACTTCCTCCCCGCCTGCCAGAGACCCTTGACAGCTGCGCGAATTACTGCTTTCCAGCTCCCTTCAGCCAATGCCTAACCCAAGTTCTCTACCCCACATTTCAACCAATGCCATTTGCTAAATAAACTATAGAGAGAGGGGTGGTCTTTCATGAAGAGGCAATCTTCTGTGTCCACCTGGCTGGCCACCTAGTCCCTCATCATTCCTCTCTCACCCAGGTGAACTGTGGGGATTGGCTAACCCAACAGTTGGGGGGGCGGGGCAGCATAGGGCCAAGTGGATTTGTCAAGCAGCTTGCACCCTTGCGGCTCTGCCAGGCTCTCTAAAGGACCCACCCCAGTGGAGGGGCCTATGGCTGGCTGTTTGTTGAGGTTGCTCCCCTGGAGAAGGACCCGGGCAGGATGCCTTTGTTTTCAGGGGCTCTGTCCCGTAGGAGAGCTGATTTTTCATTCCATTTGTTGATTCTGTATTTCAAAACTCAGGTGGAGAAAACAGGAAGTATATATTGATTCAATTCCTGATAGACATGGGAAAAACTAGGAAACAAAACAATTGTATGAACTATCTTATGGCCAAAGGCACATGATAGGTTGTTTTCCCAGGACCCAGAGCCATGTTTTATATTGCAGCCATGGTAGGTTGGGTTCCCAGGACCAGAACCATGTTGTACAGAGCAGCCATCCACGTCTCTAAATGTCCTGGCTGTTACTCTCCCTCCCCAAGGCCTCTTGACATGTAAGGAGCTGGAGGTGGGCCCTGGGAGTTGCGCAGTATGGAATTGCCACTGTGAAAGACCCAATGTAATTGCCCAGGGCTAAAATGAGTCAGCAAGCGATCCAGAATGAAACCTGTTAGTAGCAAGGCTGCACTTCCTGTGCCCACAGCCTCTGAAGGAAGATTCTGGCTGAGTGGGAGGTGTGCAGGAACCCCCAGGACCTGGGTTAGCTCTGGGTGAGCTCATTCTTCTCCTGTGATTAAATCACGCCAGCGTATCCACAGACAGATGCTGTTCAAGGCTAGCCCCTAAAGTGCTGCACAGTGGCGGGACATCTGAATGTGAAGAAGATGTACATGAAGGGTTTGGCTCAAACCCAACGTTTAATGTATGTATTTCCTATTTCATTTCGAGACAGGCTCTCATTTTGTAGCCCAGGATGACCTGGAACTAATTCTATAACACAAGCTTGGCTCAAACTCACAGCAATCCTCCTGCCTCAGCTTCCTGAGGGCTGGGATTATAAACTTGCACCACCATGCCTGGCTTCTTGAGTCAATTGTAAAGGATTTTTTTTTTTTTTTTTTTTTAGCATATATCCATCTCCCCCTTTTGGTGATGGGAATATGAGACTCAAACTCGGGGTCTTGCACATGGTGGACAAACTAGGCAAGCATTCTACCTCTTAACCATACCTACCCCAAGCTCTTAGCTTTCTAATGCCTTGAGGTGACAACCAGGGACAGTTTTCCCAGAGAGCTATTCCTGTAAAGAAATCCTAGGATTTTTGATCCCAAGGTGAGCCTACAACTAAATCGTTCTGGAAGGCCACTCTATCTTCAACAAACTCTATGACCCAGTTGACCAGGAAGTACCTAGTTCAGGTGATTTTTATGGCTTACCTGGCCATAAGCTGTCACTGCCCTAGACAGGAGTTTGATCATTTACCAATCTTTATAGGATAGTCCTTTAACCAAAACAATCCCAACCAATTCTCAGTTCTCTGAAGTAGCAGAAGGATTTAGTTCAGGCTCTCTCTCTCTCTCTCTCTCTCTCTCTCTCTCTCTCTCTCTCTCTCTCTCTCTCTCCCCTATATATAAGGGTTTTCTATATCCAAAGTAGTCTCAAACTCACTATGTAATTAAAGCTTGAACTCTGTTCTTCCCACCAGCACTCCTAAACTCTAGGATTACAGGCATGGACCACTATGCCCTACCTATCACACCACAGTGAGCATCAAACCCAGGGATGTGTGCATGCTATGAAGAACTCTATCACCTGAGCTACATCCTCAGTATCTATTTCAGATCTCTTTAAGGTATAAAAATATACTTAGGATTTTCATTCTCATTAGCTAGATCTGTCCAGTAAGAGAGAAGGGGACTTATGGGAAGAACGTGGGCATTTGGTCTGGAGAAAGGACCTCTCAGTAAGGGAATGGACAGAGATGTTGAACACATCCCAGGCAGCAGAACTGTGTGAAGTGATTTGGAGGGGTGGGGTGGGGGTGGAGGGCGGTATGATGAGCTCCTGCCATGGAAACATTCAAAGAAAGACAGCAGCTGTATGGTCAGGGGACACAGAAGAGCTGCCTGTGTCACTCTGGACGGTTGGTTCCCAAGAAAATTCCAACCTATGGTAGACTGAAAGTGTATGCTCCCTCCAAACTTATATGTTGAAGTCCTAACCTCTAATTTCAAGGCACTGGCAGACAGGGCTTTGGGGAGCATAGTATAGTACAGTTTAGTATAGTAAAATGAGGTCATGAGAGTAGAGTACCCATGGTGAGATTAATGTCCCCCCCTTAAAGAAGAGAAGTGTAAATTCTGTAGATAATGCCATCAGTCTGTGGCACTTTGGTCACAGTAACTTGAATTGACGTAGACACCATCTAAGAGTCATCGATTGCATGGCAGTTTGAGATGGAGCTGAGTCTGCACTGGTCTGGCATCTTGCAGCAGCCCTTGCAGGAGGTGCTGTGGGTACAGTAAAAGGAAAGAAAGGTCTGGGTGTGGTGGGGCACGCCTGTCACCCTAGCACTTGAGAGGTACAGACCGGACAGAGGACCAGGGTTTAAAGCCAGTCTTGGCTACTCAGGAAGTTTGAGACCAGCCCTGGCTAAGAGAAACACTAGCAAAAAGGAAATGAAAAAAGGGAGGGATGGGGGGTATGGGGAGAGAGGAAGAGTAAGAGAAGGAAGGAGAGGAAACAGACAGGAAGGAGAAAAAGGGGGAAGTGAGGAGAGGGGAGAGGAAAGTAGAAAGGAGAGGGGGATGGAGGGGAGAGAGGGGAGGGAGGAGAATGAGAGGAGGGAGAGAGAGAGAGAGAGAGAGAGAGAGAGAGAGAGAGAGAGAGAGAGAGAGAGAGAGATGCTCTCCTAACTTCTTGAAAGCAGGAAAAAATATGTATAGCTTTTATTGGCTATAGGAAAAGGGGAATCTGGCAAATTTGTGTTTCCCTGAGACCTGGGAAGAATCAGACAAGCAGGATGGAGTGGATCCATGAGTTCATGAGAACGTTCTTGAAGCCCCCCAGTCCCACTAACTGGAGATTGCCCAGGACAGACCTGAGAAACCCTGAAAGGACCTTGGCTGGGTCCGTAAGGTCAGACAGTGCCTCGGGCTTGTTCTTTACCGCCTCCTTCATGAGCCAACATCAGAGGTCCAGATCGGAGGTATAAAACAAACTCCGCAGGAAGTCAAGTAGCCAAGGCTGGCCCTTTGCATGGAAAAGCATGCAGTACATCTGTTGGTGAGTCTCCAGAGACATTAGAAAACTCCTTCTTGAGCTGATGAGATGCCTCAGGGGCTTACGGGTTAACAGCATAGACTATTGTAGAAGAGCGAAATTCAGTTCCCAGAACCCGAGTCTGTAACTCTATGTCCAGGGGAGCAAATGTCTCTGGCCTCTGTGGGTACCTGCACTTACGTGTGTGCACATACCTCCACACAGACACACTCACATACACATAGTTTAAAATAACACAAATGACTCTTGCTAGTTGCGGTAATGCATGCCTTTAATCCCAGATTAAAATAAAAGTGGAGGGGGGAGAAAGGAAGAAAACTCTATTGCTCCCCTGCTCCCCCCAGCAGATACCACGGCACCTTGCTCTCCCAGATGGTTAAGGTACGCTGCCAAAAGCTCAAATCCAGGACCTTATGTCAGCAAACCTCCAAGTAGTCGTCATGGAAAAGAAAATTTGAATCTGGCTACTCTCCATTTCACTTCTTTAAAAGACTGATTCTTTTTAATTATGAGAATGTTCCTGTGGGTCTCGGGTGTGAGTACTGCTATCAGCAGAGGCCAGACACATCTGATCCCGGGTGCTGGAGCTAACCGGAGGCTGGGAGTGGCCCAGGGCATGCTGGGAATTGGACTCAGGTCTTCTAAGAGAGCAATATATGTTCTTAACAGCGGAGCCGTTTCTCCGGTCTTTTATTTCACTTTTAATCTTCAAGTACTTTTAAAGTTACAGGAAAGTGGAAAAAAATACTTTAAAGGACACCCTTACTTTGACCACCTAAAGTTTCAGCCAAGATTTCACTTTGTCTCCTATCATTTTATTGTACACAAAATCTGGTGGGTTGGTGCCTTTGTTATTGTGCCCCTATAACTATCCCAACAGGCCGGTGTGACTTTTTTTTTTCTTCATCTAAGTATAAATTAAACCTAAAACTATGAATCAATACAGGAACACCGGGATATTTCCAGTGTCAAGGGCCCTGCTCAGAAGATCTCCGGTGTCTGGCAGACGGTTTGGCAGGGAGTATTGCAGCTGGCACAAAGCAGCCAAGGGCCCCCAGTGACCCCATCTGGGTCTCCTCGGGTGGGACAAGAGGAGGCCCGCAAAGGCCCGCTTCCTAGAAAGCCCCGCCCAGGCTTCCTCCTCAGCTTGGCCCTTCCTGCAAGCCATTGTCGCATTGGGAGGACCAAGCCAGCCGGCCTTGCAGGGAGGCATTTCCGGGAGGCACTGAGCAGGCAGCCTGGCAGGGCGGGGCCCACTGAGGGAGGAAGTGCTTTCCGAGGAGTGGCACGTCGCCCTGGGCTATGCCAAGTGCCCTGCTGGGCATGGGGAGGGGACTGTGCCACCACTGGGACCCAAAACAGACCCTGGAGGCTTAGAGAGAGCTGGGACTTTTTTTTTTTTTTTTTTCTAACTGCCTTGATTCCCACAAGTGAGGACAGCATTTCTTACCTCTTACGCATCTTCTTAGGGCTCTGTGTTGAGAAAAAAAAAAAAATCACTGCATTCATCCATTCAATCATTCACTCTATCCACAAATAGTTGCTGAGCTTCATCTGCCTGTTGGGGACAGAACAAGGATCGGGGAGTAGGGAATGAGGAACACACATATATACATCCACGCTCTGCTGAAGCTGCCATTGTAGCAGACAGACTGACAAAGACTAGTGGACAATGTTGTGGGATACTTTGTGTTCAGACAAATAAAGCTTTCTTGGAGTCAGAGGGCGGGGCTAGCCGCTAGTTAACCACAGAGGTCATGCACACAGTAGGTGATGGGCGGTGCCTGGGGATGGGTAAGTGGGGAGCAGACAACTCCTTAGGAGAAGCATTCCAGGTGGAGACAGGAGGAGCGACATCACCCAGCTTGGGGAGCCTGCCTGGGAGAATGTGAGTGTACAACTGTGCAACAGCCCACACCCCCCCCCCAACCCGTGCCCTCCCAGTCATGGGGAATGGCCATATCTGTGTTCCAGTGGCTCATGATTGCCAGGATAAATTGTATCCACTTCGTGATGCCTGCTGACATCCACATCACTTGAACCCGATTTACCTCTCCAGTTGTGTTCCCCTCCAGGGTCTGCAGCTCAACTGGGTGTGGAGGTGGGGGTGGGGGGTGGGGGTGGGCTCAGGGCTCGGTAGATATGCAGTGCTTCAGACCCAGGTCATCTCCTGGAGTGCAAAACCTCTTCATCCCACATGTGTCTCCCCGCCCCTCCAGCTCACTCTTCCTCTGATATTCTGTACCACATCACATTCCCTTTAGCCACGCCCCCCCCTGGACCACTCTAGCTCTGTCTTCTGCTTATATGACATTTGGTGCAGAAATCCACTGGTGTCTGGCCATACTAGAAGATGCATTGGCAGACCCCACTGACTCTGACTGGCTAGGCTCTACTGCCCCCCCCCCCCCAAGAGTTCTCAGTGGCCTGGTACAGAACAGATCTCAATAATGGAATGCAGAATGATGGGGCGAGCGGTGCTTGACTTCTCTGGTCCCCGGAGAGGGCTTTGGAAACCTTCAATGGGCAGCGTCTACCATGCTTCTATAGCTATTTAACAAACTCTATTCACAGCTGTGGACTCCTAGGATACAGACTTCCTGTGACCAAGGGGCTGGTGTTGGGGAAAAGAGTCTCATTTTCATTATAGAAAATGGCTGGCTCAAGAGGCATTGTGTCCAAGAGAATAGGAACAGTCACCCCTCTCCCTGACTCCACCCCTGCCCTGGGTGCCAGTCTGGGCTGGCTACACAACTCCTGGAAACCCTGGTCATCAATGTGCTTCCTTTCTGTCCCCTAGGGACCTGAGCACTCCTGGGGCTGTGGCGCCTGTAAAACAGAGGCCAGATTCTTATAAACATGTGCTGGGCCGGCTGGTTGGCTACCACTTGCTGCCCCCCCTCCCCCACCCAACATCACCTGTCCTTCCCTTGAAAGGTCCTTGCCACTGTCCTTGTCTTCTGATTCCTGTCCCAAACAGTCCTCATCCATGTCACCTTGTCATGTCACCTGGATGGAATGGAATGTCTCTGACTCACGGCTTAGAGTGACTTTTTGAAGCTCCCATTTCAGGTCACCTCTTTACTCAGAAACCTGTAAGGGCTCGCCCGAAGGACGAGGTCCAAACACTCAAGACTGGAATTCCAGGTTCTCTGCAAACTGACCCTAACCCCCTGGTGTATGTGTCTCCTGTCTCCCTGTTCCCCGTTGCCAATCTCTTCCTAGCAATGGGTCTGTGCTGAGCCTTACCTATCCCGAGTTAGTTTACTAGTGGAAAGAGTCCAGATCCTCACCGCTGGGCTCCATTTCTTCTCACTTGTTTCATATTTGGCTCCCATATCCTGGTGTTCCAAAACCCGCCTTTTGAAGGGGAGATAGCCAATAAGTGCAAATCGAGAGCTCAGAGCCTTGATATGTTTGTTCTCCAGAGGGAGAACATTGTAAAGGTGTCCAGAAGGAAGATCATTTACCACCATTGAGCCCTGACAGTAGGGTGTCAGTTATGAGTGGAGAAAGAATGGCTGGTATAGGAACCATCACATTGCCTTCCTCTGGGTATATTCTTGTCACTTCTAGACTAGGGGACAGCCAGAAGAGAAAAAAAACATTCACAAAAATAAAAACAACTTACTGCTTACTCTTCCAAGGCCATGCAAACCTCACGTCCTTAACTGTTGCCCTGAGAAGAAAACCTATATATATGAGTTATCAGGTGGAGGGAAGCAGCTGTCACTCTCGTTAGCAAGGTTACCCAGGGCTTCTGCTGCTACCTTGCTCTGATGGAAGTAGCTCATCAGTCTCCCGGGGCGAGATGCCTGCTGGGAGGTAAATGTTACTCCAACGAGACTGAGGTAGAGATAAACTGTCAGGGGGATGTGAGTTTTGAGTAAAGAAAGTAGGTGTGGGGGCAGATGGAAAAAGAAGATGGGATAAAGCTGCATTTATTCAGCAGCTGTTATGTGCCAGGCACCAGGCTAGGCACATCTGCATCTATTACATCATCTGATTGTCCCAGCAATCCTGGAAGTCAATTTTACTGGCTGGCAATATTCCCAAACACAGAAGTTTACTTCACTTTTTTTTTTCCCTTTTGCAGTTCTGGCCATAAAGTTATCAGTGGTCATTACAGGCATGGTCTATGAAAATAATAAAGAGTCTATGTAGGGAAATAAAGAGCACATATAGTCCCCATGGGTAGCCCTCAAGTGTGTTGTGAATTCCACGTTTTGACATTCGTTTTAAACATATGTAATATTGCATGTTGTGCAGAATGTTGTACTTGCTCGGTGACCTTTACAACAAAAATATTTTCATGCCATTAAAAATTCTACAAAAATCATCTTTTCCCAGTATCCCATGTAAATACAACTAGTTTCCACATCATTCCCCAGCATCTGGACATCTGTTTTTCTTTCTCTCCAAATGATGAATAATAGTTCAATAGCATCATTGCACCAATATCTTTTGTGGAATTCCTTTTCATTTCTTTTCTTTTCTTTTTTTTGGGGGGGGGGAATGGGCTATTTTTATGTAACTTTAAAACAAAAAGATTTGGAAGAAGGAGAGATTATTTGAAAATGTTCTGTTTCAAGGCTTCCCGAATCAAATGATTCCAGTTCTTGGAGGCAAGGGAAGATCTGGGGTCAGAAGGTCAGGGCAGAGGTTCAATCCTTCCCAAGGCATGGGCCATCACAGCTCCCATGCTCTCACCTGCCAGATGGGGACAGAGATGATATGTCATCTTACTGATTCAGATTAAATGGAAAAATCTAGAAGAAATGGTTCTGGATGATCTCACCCAAAAGAAGCGACAGTTGCTTGTGGGGACATGCTTCCCCTGATTTGAGCATCACACAACCTATACATGTGTTAAAGCCCACAGGGACATCCACCAATATGGACAGTTGTGCTGAGTTTCTGATTACGGGGTCAATTGGTCTAATTCTGATTTTAAATAGTTTGTTTCTAATTTTAAAAGTAATGCTTACTTATTGTGGAAAACTTTAGAAAATATGAATAAGGAGAAAACCATATCCTTTCTTAAATTACTATTATTAATGTTTAGGATTGGGAGTATTTTTCAGTTCTCTTTCTCTCTCTCTCTCTCACGGTGTGTGTATGCATATGTGTGTGTGTGTGTGTGTGTGTGTGTGTGTGTGTGTGTGTCTGTGTCTGTGTCTGTGTGAGTATGGTATATGTGCATTTGTATGTACCCATCTTTGCATGAGCAGAAGCCAGAAAAGGGTGTTGGTTGTCTTGCTTTATCACTTTCCACATTATTCCCTTGAGAAGGGTCTCTCACGGAACTCACATGGAGCTAGGCTGGCCCTAGGCCTCCTGTCTCCATCCCCCACAGCCCAGTTCTGGATGTGAGTGCTGGGATTCAAACTGAGGGCTTTGTGCACAGAAAACAGTCTGCCTCACTGAACTACCTCTCCAGTCCCTTCACTTTCTCCTCTAAGGCATCTGGATGCCAGTATAAAAAAATATAGCTGTACAGAATTGAAACTTGTGTTATTTATAATGTAACATCTCATTTTTCTGCAAGCATTGTATTATAACCATTATATCCTTAATTTTCTTTGAAAATATCTTAATAGCTATGTGATTTCAAGTCAAGCTTTATTAACAAGCTAAGCATTATTTTACTCATGACCAATCAGATTTTCATTTCTAAACATTTCCTATTAATAACTCCATGATGAACATCTGAACATCTGTGAATATTAACCTTTGACCTCATCTCCGATTACATCCTTCAAACAGATCCTTAAAAGTGAAATTACTAGGTCAAAGTGTATGTGCATTGTTAAAGCTCTTGGTACATATTGCCAAACTTTGTTCTCAAAAACATTCCTAGGACAGAGGAAGATGGAACCAGACCCTGTCTGATCCTGATTATTAAAGACTGAAAAACTATTCTAGCATCTGGGCAGTGGTGGCACATGCCTTTAATCCCAGCATTGGGGATTAATTTCTACATAGTGAATTCCAGGACAGTCAAAACTACACAGAGAAACCCTGTCTTGAAAAACCAAAAATCAAAACAAAATGAAAAACAAAACAACAACAACAACAAAAAACCTGCTCTAGCATTGCATAGACAAAGTGTGCTTGTTTTCTTTTTGTCCTGATGCCAGCATTTGAACCCAGGGCCTCATTTATACCAAGGACACATTCTATCACTAAGCTACATTCCCAGACCCTGAGTTATACTTCTGGCCATTTTATGTATATACATACCTATTGTTATTGTCATTAAACATATTTGAAATGTGGTTGCTTGCTCTTTTTTAAATATAACTCTGTATTTATTTATGTGTATGATTGTTTGTGTGTATGGATGTCTGTGCACCATGTACATGCCTGGTACCCATGCAGGCAAGAAGAGGGCATTGGATCCCCTGGGACTGGAGCTACATATAGTCATGACCCACTATGTGGGTGTTGGGAAGTGAACCTAGGTCCTCTGGAAGAGCATCCAGTGTTCTTAACTGCTGAGCCATTTCTCCAGCCCCCTAATTACTTGTTTTTATTATCTTTGGGAATTATCAGTTATAGACTCCTAACTACTTGTTTTTGTCTTAGAATATTCTCATTGTTTTAGGTGACCTCTTTATGTATATTTCAAGTGTTTTGGTCCTATACCAATTATATTCATTCTTGAGGATTTTTCCAAATGAAGAAGATCTCTCAAAAGAGGAGGAAGAAGGAGAAATCTTCATTTTTATAGACAAAGAAGCCCCAACTTAATGTAGGACATGGATTATTTAAAGTCAGTTAACTGGCAAATGTCTAGCTGGGATTTGAACTTCAGTATGACTTGTTCCAGAGCTCTTAATTAGAAAAAGAAGATAGGGAGGAAGAGGTAAGTAATAGTAGCTGTGGAAGTCTTCATGGTGGAAGCTGAGTATGTTTAGTAGGACCACTAAAGGTCAACTGTCAGAGGGATTGACACTTACGGAGGAGAAGTTACAGAGGAGCCAGGAAGGAGTCTGGTCTTTGCCAGCTGTGTATCTTTCTAATCGTTGCCTCTGGGCTCAGGAATGGTTTCCTTGCACCCTCTCCCTTCAGCGACCCTGCAGAGAATGGCCTCCAGCCATGTGCTGGGAAGCTCTTCACATCTGTGGTGCACGCAGCAGGGCAAGCATTGAGTTGCCCTCTGTTGTGTATTTCCAAATCTTTGAGTGGCTCCTTCTTAGCTCTTGTGTCCCCTTTAGAAATGGCAGGGCTTCAGAGGCAGCAGCATCACCCAAATGCAGACTCTATGGAGTTCTCTTTTTGTTTGGGTTCTTTGCTTACTTGTTTGGTTTTTTTTGTTTTTTTTTTTGTTTTTTTTTTTAAGACAGGGTTTCTCTGTGTAGCCCTGGCTGTCCTGGAACTCATTCTGTAGACCAGGCTGGCCTCGAACTCAGAAATCAGCCTGCCTCTGCCTTCTGAGCGCTGGGATTAAAGGTATGTGCTACCACTGCCCTGCAGATTTCTTTGATCATCTTGTCTTACCCAATCACATTTATTCCTCCCTGAAGTTCTACTGATTTTTGCTGACTGATAGGAAAATAAAAGGGAGAGAGAAGGAAAGAGAGATTGGGTTGCGGACGTCAGGATGGTACACGGGGCCTCCTGATGAGTCCCTAAGCTCCTTGACCTCTCTGAAGTCCCTCACCCCCCACTTCCTAGAGTCAGAGAGGCTGGGAGAGCCAGGATCAGAAGGAGGAAGAAGAGGGGCCACTTGTCCTCTGCTTTCTCCTTTCTCTCTCCTAGCTCTACCTGGATCTCGCTGTAGGGAGTTGAAAACTGGGTGAAGGTACAGATCTGTGGAAGCCGGGCCTCAGGAGGTGGCAGAGGTCACGGGGACGAAGAGAACTGTGAGGTTCTGCAGCACAGAGGAAAACTTGACCAAAGATCAAACGGAAACAACTTAGGGAAAAGAAGGAAGGGGGCTAGCAAGATGGCTCAGCGCGCATAAAACGCTTGCCGTACAAGCCTAATAACCCGAGTTCGAGTCCCAGGTCCCATGCTGGAAGGAAAAAAAAAAGACTCCTGAAAGTTGTCTTCTGACCTCTATACATGTGCTGTGGCGTACACGCCCCTGCACACATACACATCACACACAGCCACAGTAATAAAAAATTAAAATTAAAAACTTAAAGACAGAAAAGAGGAAGAAGCAACAGAAACTTTAAATATGTAGGGTATTTTTTTAAGTGTTATATTTTTTGTTGTTTGTTTGGGGGTTTTGTTCTTGTTTTTTTGTTTGTTTGTGTTTGTTTGTTTTGGTTTGTTTGTTTGTTTTTTTGAGACAGGGTTTCTCTGTGTAGCCCTGGCTATCCAGGAACTCGCTCTGTAGACCAGGCTGGCCTCGAACTCACAGAGATCCACCTGCCTCTGCCTCCCAAGTGCTGGGATTAAAGGTGTGCGCCACTACCGCCCGACTCAAAGTGTTATATTTTTAAGGCTTAATAACTTTAAAAGACAATTTTCTAAGCAATAACGAAACAATGGCGGGGTTTACCCTCCTGTAAGGCATATTTGGCAACAGTAGATAAAGGACTGGAGCAGTAAAGGGGGATTGTGTTACTTAGGTTCTTATGGATGTGTGGTGTTTGCTGTTTGCACATGTGTACACATGTACCCTTCCTGTGTGGACATGGAAGCCAGAGGAGGACATTGTGTGTCCTGCTCTACCATGCTCCACCTTATTCCTTTGAGACAGGGTCTCCCAGTGTACATAGAGCTAGTCTGATGGCCAGCCAGTCCCAGCCAGTCTCCTGTCTCCACCACTGACAGCCCTGGGGTTGTAGACATGTACATAGCTTTGCCCACCTTTTTACGTGGGTAATGAGATCTGAACTCAGATCTTCAAACTTGTGTAACAACCACTCCTATCCACTGACCCATTTCTCTACCCTGGTTTAGAATCTTATATGTAAATTCAAGATAAATAATAAATTAAAGCTATATATTGTGATCCAAGAACAAACACTTAAAAAATAGAGATTTAGATAGAAGGTGAATATAGAAAGTATTAACAAATACTTGATTGATCCAAGAGAAGGCAAGACAAGGGGTCAGAGACCCAATGGGATAAATAGAAAAATAAATTATCCCATTTATTAATTATAACATTATCCCAAAAGGAAAGAAATAAAGTCTGGGTCTGTGATTGGCCCTCCGAGTAAAGGGGACTGTACTTAGGGGTTCGGGTTGGCCATTCAGATTAGCGTATCAAGTTAAGGGAATGGTTAGACACGGGGTTCAAGTCAAAAGAGATGCTGGTTCTGGCAGCCCCACCTATGGTGATGCTGAGCTGGAGACAGAATCAGCTTCAGGAGAGATGACAAGGTTTGGCTTGTCAGTCCGGTCTCCAGGGAGGGAGGAGAGCAGGCTCAGGAGCCTTCGACTGGACAGGGACGGGCTGACCCGATAACACCGTGCAGTCTTCCGCAGAGCCTACTCAACTCCTGAGTTAGGCACAGTGCTCCCCACTGCTAAACAGCCTCTTTGTCCCGGATCGCTGGCCAAGGTCAGGCTAATTCCAGGCCTTTGTCTCTCTTACTCTGAAGAATGCCGTGTAACATCCATTTCTTCAAAAAGCCCTCCCTGCTTACCCCGTCTCTGCAGTTCCTATTCTAGATCCTGGGGGATTCAGCAGGAACAAAACAATCTCCATGACCGCGAGGAGCTGATGACCTGCTGGTTAAAGACAGGCAGCTCGTGTTCAGCCAGTAAGTGGTCTCAGAAAGCGAAAGCTGGGCAGTGAGAAAGACTGACCTGGAAGTCTGGAGTCTGAGGAGCAGGAAGGGGTTGAAGAGCAAGCAGTGGGAAGGAGAGCCTAGGTAATGCAGGCCTGAGAAAGGGCATGGTGTGGGAGGGGATAGGGCAGGAGCCAGGTGGCTGAGCCAGGTAAGCCCCCTGGATTGGATGTATCTCAGGTGGCAAGCCATTGGAGGGCATAAGCCAGGAAGTGACGTACACTCACGGGAGGCTCGCCCTGTGGAGAAGAGCCCGTAGCACTGACAAGAGAGAAGCAAATAGAAGAAAACAATGGTCTGAGAGATAAGAGCCCTGGATTCCTCAATACACTTTGCGAACTGAGATGTTCAGATGCGTCAGTCACTTAGTCTAATCTATCTGTGTGGTTATCTGGTTGTAAACGGCCATTGGAAATATCTATACTATTTATGACATAGAGGCTCGGTGGGAATCGGTGATAGGATGTTTAAAGAGTTACTGGTGCAGAACAAAGGGCCATACAAGAGCGGACGGGCTGTGCTTATCTGTCCTCCTCCACACGCTGGACACTTGCTAATCCAATTGGCTAACGGGGATCTGTAAGATAAAGTGAGTCAATTCCCACTGTGAACGCTGCGGTTTCTAAGACACCCCTCACACTGTGGTTAGTTAACTGATTTGGTTAATGAGGCCAAACACAACGATGGGACCCCAGCGCCGGCCAGATTCCTCCCCTCAGTTTCCAAAACCAGCCACGGCTTTGAACAGGGTGTTGTTGCTCTTCAGTGACCTCACTGAAAGAATGGAGATAATCCCTCCCCGTCCCTCACCGTGGAGGCCACCACCCCTAGGTCAAGAAACAAGGGCTGTATCCGACACCAGAGATGTGCTTCAAGCTACTCCACTGCCTCTCTTCTCGGAAGCAATGAGTGGGGGCCGGGAGTGGGTACCGGGGCATCAGAAACCCCTCCGGAGTGTGACTTGTGCTTTTGTTTTTGCCCAAGGCCAACTAGTCCTGTCAGAAGATTGAGAAATAAAGCCTGGAGCGTGTCAGGAAAGGCCACAGTAATTAGTGGTGACCCTCCAGCAATATCACCTGTGCCCGACCTCAGCCTTGCAGGCCAGACCTCAGTAAAGAGATTTTTGTTTAAACATATATACCTATGTCTACACATACGAAATAACCAGACATTTTTAAAAAAATAAGAAAGCAGACATTGGCGTGAGGACATGGGGCAATGGTAGAAGACTCGCCTTGTGTGCCACAAAGTAAAATTTAAAAAGTGAGAAGCCAGATACCTTCTATAAGGATGCTTCAGGTAGGGGTGTAGTTTATTTTGAACAAATCACTGCGGACTCTCACAGCATCCTTCTTCTGAAGGGGGCAGTTGTATCTCCAGTTGACGGACAAGGAAATTGCTATTGAGAGAAGTTGGCCGAGTCAACCCAAGTCAGTGTAATTCTAAGATGGCTCTCCAGTCTTCAGATTCCTGTTCTAAAGTATCTGCTACACCTCTCTAGCTCTCTTTTTATGAAGGCCAGTGCTCCCCTCGTCCTAGGAACCTCTCAGGCCGGGGATAATTGAGGACAAACTCAGCTCTTGGGACTGATTGGCCACTCTATCCTTCAGAAGACAAAGGAGCAATCAGCCCAAGATATATTGAAGGCCTGTGTGTGAGAGACCTGGCGGAGCAAGGGAGGCATGCGTCTATAAGAGGGTGGGGATGGTCACAGAGGAAGAAGACCTGACTGAGTGAGGCAGAGCAAAGGGCGGTAGGGTGCAGCGGGAAGATGGATGGTACCACTGATTCAGTCACCATCTCCCGGAAGCCAAGTGGCCTGATTTCTTTGCCTCCCGGCTCTTGATCTGTCTGGAGCATGGTAGAAGTGGAAGCCGGGGCCACTGGACGTACCCAACACAACCCCCCAGAGGTCAGATCTGTTCAGGCGATTGAGGCACAAGCCACACGCCCCCTGTCCATTTCTTCTCCAGAGCTGAAGCTTGGAAAGTGACTGAGGCTGGCTAGGGAAGTCCGCAGAAGAGGTTTCTTTCCAGGTGAGAAGAGGTCTCTGCAGGGAAGAGAAAACCATAGGAGTGTAGATAGTGGAAATATTGCACAGTATACGCTAATGGTGGGCTGGGCCGACAGTTCCACTGGGGTGATAGAGTGACTAGGTGTGGGGCAGGCAGGGAAGGAGAGAGCAGAAAAACCTGCCGTTCCTGTCAGGTTAGCCATCTGCCTGCATCTCCGTCAACTCTACTTTAAAAACATAACCAGAGGCTTACCACGAAACAGCCGGGAAGAGAGGCCCTTCCCAGTACTTAGAAAATCCTTTTAAATTTTAATAAAAACTGATTTTAAATTATCTTTCAAAAAAAAAAAAGAAAACTAAGTTTGGCCTTTTGTTTGTTTGGTTTTTGTTTTGTTTTTGTTTTTCTGAGACATAGTTTCTCGAATCTCAGGCTGGCCTTGAACTTGCTACATAGCTGATGACTTTGTCCTTCTGATCCGACAGCCTTCACCTCCCTAGTGCTGGGGTTACAGGTGTGCACTGCCACACCTGATCTTATGCTGGGGATCGCACTGAAGGCCTTGCGCATTGTAGGTCAGTACTCTATCTCCCAAGCTACGTGCTCAGCCCCCCAAATTAAGATTTTATTTTTATTTATGTACTTATCTTGGGTATTTTTGTTTGTTTGTTTGTTTGCTTGCTTGCTTGTTTTCAGATAGGGTCTCATTATGTAGCCTTTGCTGGCCAGGAAATCATTATGTAAACCAGGCTGGCCTAGAACTCGCAGACATCTATCTGCCTTAGCCTCCCAAGTGCTGGGATTAAAGGCCTGCATAACCATGCCTGGCCTGCAAACTAAGTCTTTAAATGTATTGAACTTGTGTTACTTCGGTATATAAGACTGGTTTTTGGCCGGGTGGTGGTGGTGGTGGTGGTGGTGGTGGCACATGCCTTTAATCCCAGAATTCGGGAAGCAGAGGCAGGCGGATCTCTGTGAGTTTGAGGCCAGCCTGGTCTACAGAGTGAGTTCCAGGACAGCCAGGACTACACGGAGAAACCCTGCCTTGAAGAGAAAACAAACAAACAAAAACAAAAACAAAAACCAGACTGGCTTTTTTTCAGTTTCTTCCCAGAGTCCTTTATCTTCTTCATACTCTGCCTTTGAAAACTCATTATGGGAGCTGAAGAATGCAATCCCCACCTGGAGAAGAGAGGGAGAGTTGAACCAGGAGGATCACCATGAGATGAGCCTACACTACAGGACTCTGTCTCGAAAAAGAAAAAAAGAAAAAGAAAATTTATGGTGTAAGAACCGCTAGGACATAGCATCATCATAACCATATTTGAGTTATATTTTAAAGTGCCTTTGGACTATGACACTTAACCGTGTCTCTAAGTCCATGAGGTAGAATCTTCTCTTTCAGCCGAGGAAGCTGGGGTTTGGATGTGTTTGTGGCAACTTAAACCTGAGCTACCCTAAAAAGTGGAGCCCAGAACTTGGGCTGCAGGCTTCCAGCGGCAAGCCCCCTGAACTTCTAGGCCAGAGGAGGACGATGGGTGTGGACACCGCCTTTAGCTGCGTGGCCAGCCCAGCAGCACACGGTGCCTTTGACCTTCGAAGGCTTGAATCCTTCCCATCTGAGCTCTCAAACTTGAGCTCTCCGCTTTTTCCAGCCTGTCATTTCCTCCTCCACTGTGCAAGGAAGAGTGACTTCCTTGCTATAGCAGAAAAACTGATTTAGGAACAATAGGGGAAGGGAGCTCTCTCTCCTGGCTCCTTCTCTGCCACATTTCTCCAGCAGCCCCGACACCACGCCCACCCGAGAGCCGCCCTGAGGTCCAACCTAGAGCCAAGTTATCGGTGCTAGCCCAAGTGACTTAAGGCCACAAAGGCTGGTTCAGAACATTGGCACCTAGCTGTCTTTCCCCCCGGTTCTTCATACACAGGAGCCTCATGAACCCCGCTGTCTCCCACAGGGAAATAGGACTGGACAATGCCTCCTTATCTAAGCGATCAGCAGGGTTATAACCAGTGTGCTCACTGACACCTTTAACCTCCGTAGAAGCTTCTGGAGATAAAAAGATATTCACTAGGAAGGAGGAACAGGGAAAGAGAGTTAAAAGGGGAGAGGAGAGGAAAGGGGGGAACACACAGAGAGCATAGGTCAGGGGGTGTGTATTCCGGGTAGGATGTTTAATTAAAACTTATAAGGTTCCAGGATTCCCCTGATAACCTCTTCTCCATACATACCTCTGTCATACATACCTACAAACAATCTCTTGGAGACACTTTGATTTGCCTTTGACCCATTTAACATCCCTAAGATGGTACAGCCAAGCACCTAGACCTCAGCGCCACATGTACCCTGGGTGGCAAAAAGTGGTGCTTTGCTCAGAGAACTTGGCTCTCAGAGGGTCTGGAGCTCATGGAAATTTCCCTCTGGTGTGAATGCCTGTTGTGCAAAATGCCAGTGGAAAAAGAATAGAATGGGGTTTGTAAAAATTGTGCTGAACAACAACAACAAAATAATGTAAAGTTTTCTCTTGAAGGACTTGAAGTAGGCTCCTGGTTAACTGCGCAAGGAGCTGCTGCATGGGCCAAGGTCGCCTGCAGACTAGCTGCTACTTGCTGACAGAATGCTCACTCACTGCTACGCTTAGCTGTCATTCCTACCTCAGCGGTCACTAAATTATCAGGAACAAAATCCAAGATGGGAAAGCTGGACTGCCAGGTCTGAAAGGTGAGGGTCCTGGCCAGCTCACATGGAACATAAGAGCAACCACAGCCCACTCGACACATCTGGGAGCCACTGGCCTAAACGTCCCCCGCACTGTAGAAACCAGGAAAAGCTGGAAATCCAAGATGGACGATAACTAGCACTCTGCCAAAGGTTTGATGGCTTCTGTAGGGCTGGTCCTTGGCTTTGGGTCTGGAAGAAAAGACCCAGGTGCTATCTGCTACCCAGAATGCTCTGCTTCAGCATCTCTTATTAGGAAACTCCTGGTCACCCTTCAAGATGCAGTCAGAATGTCACCTTTTCTAAAGACTTACCCTAGTTTCTCCCTCTTCTATTTCGTTTCCCACCCTGAGCTCTTAGAAAAGAAGGCTTTTTAACTCCGAGGCGTGGTATTTCGCCTGTCTGGACACCCCTCTCCAATAGCAAGCTGTGAGGTTTAGTAGGTAGGACCACATGTCGTTCATCTCTCGAAGGTGAACATCAACCACGTGATGAGCATGGGCTACACACTCAGGTGCTGACACAGAATGAGTGGATGAGATAAATTACTTAAGCCAAGTCACAAAAATGCAGTCAAATGGGATATTGCCTCAACAGAATTTGAAAGGGGAAGCTTGGAATACTGTGTTATTTCAACACTATCATTTTATTAATTTTTAAATGAAGTGTGTATTCTTAATAGGTGTAATTAGCTTGAATCACCTATGGTTTATTTTTTCCAATACTTTTGTATAGGGCTTTAGTTATTCTTTAAAACCTTGCCATACAAGTTTCACTCTATAAGCTATAGATAGACCATGAACTCTGGACTATCTATCCTGGAGTTATCTGCTTTGAGTGTTACCTCTAACATGTTTTTTAGGCCAGAAAGCATCTTGTCTCCATGAATGACTATCTAAGCAGGACCCACATGAGTCTGGCAAAAATAGAAATAATTAGAAGAACTAACCTAGAATGATGTAAAATCAGCAATTAACGCAGAGCATGCCCTATTATCTAAAGGTTTTGAAACATCCACATCTCTCCGTTCTCCCATTCAGATAGGACACTGAGCACATTAGGCATAGCTGGCCTTAGTGCTCCCCCCCCCCCCCCCCACCCCCGTTCATATACTAGAACCTTCAACCCTCTGAGGAGACAAAGAGAAAATTCTCAGGGTTGAAAATCTCAAGTATTTACAGATGCATTCTCCACATTGTGTTCCTGGTTTTCTTCAAAGGGCAAAGACAGAGGTATGCACTCCATTTGTGTGGGAGCTTATTTCTTGGTGTGGCACCTGCAGAGGTTCATGAGCATGAGTGAGCATGTGTATACACGTGATTTTAGGAGCATGCTGTGTGTGCTTCAGGAATTGCCCTTTTTCTTTTTCCTCGGGCAGGACACCTACACGTCACCAAGGCCCGGTTTCTGCACCCACTGTGATGCCGATGCTGCGGCTCTTATGCAAGCCACTGGAGACCGTGAAGGGGGAAACTTTTTTCACTCTGTATGTCATTTATCACGTGCTCATTTCATGCCAGGTACCCTGATGGCCACTGAGGATGCCAATATACATTGCCACCTAGTGTCTCTATCCCTGTTTCAGCCTGCCCTAGCCCTGAGGTGATCTCCCTTCCTCCGTCCCTCCTCCTTTCCTTTCTACCCCATCCCCTTCTTTTTGAGCACAGATACAATCTCTCTCTCTCTGGTTTCCTCTGGCCACAGCAGGTGCGTCTCTCTTTGGTACCCGTATGTTATCCTTGCAATCACCGGACTTGTCCCTTCCTGCTGAAATGCTTGTGGTTCCAGAAGGGCTTCTCCCTCAGCTGCCCCTGGTGATCTTCCCTCAGCTTCTGCCTCCAGGGACACGGTCAGCCTTTTCTTCTGAGAACTTCTCAAGGACATTCATGCAGACAGCCTCTCATTAAATATTCCAGGTGAAATTCATCTTGTGGATTCCATATCTGGCCCTGAATATCATGCTTCATATGAGACCTTTCCATTGCTACTCTGACTTCTCCTCCTGAATAAAAGATAGACTTACCCACCCACCTACTTACCCAGATGTTATCTCCAAAGATCATACACTTCAAATCCATCACTAACGACTGCTCTATGCAGGGGTCACAAGACCTATTCACATTGCCATGGACTACTCAGTTGGACCAATCTGGCTTCAGATCTTTCTAGAAAGTTAGATGAGGCCTTTATTGAGGCTGCCTAGAAACTCTAATTCTCCCTCTGTCTAGTCTTATTTCCTCTGTTATCTCACTAAAGTGTCACGCAAGAGCATGTCCTAAATAGACCTCCCATGAACTCTCATCTTGCCCCTTAGACAGATTCCAGGGAATCCAACCTGTTCCGTTGCTATGACACAAGCAACTGGAACTCACTTCTATTTGTGGATATAGCCAACTTTTCTGCACTCCCTGCATCCCCCAAGCTCCAGAAATTTCCATGAGCTCCCTATGTGGTCTCCATGTTCTCCCTTGGGTGGACCATGATGCCCACAACTGCACCTGGAAATCTAGTTGTGAGTCTTCCTTATGGGAAATCACGCACTCCCTTGAGGTGGACAGTGGATAGGAAAAACTCTCAAAACCATTCTCCAAAGCTTTCTTGTGTTCTGCATTTTGGAAATGGGGGCAGTGGGCCTCCAGTGCTTGGGACCTTAGTTTCAACAGAGATCAAAGAGGCTTGCTTTAACGTCCTGTTCTAGGTCAAGGCTACTCTAACCAGCTGAGGGGTCATTCTAACCCCTACTCTGTGCCATTTGGGGTCATCCAGGCTCCAAGGCAGGGATGGTTGGGCCCAGCAGCATCATTTTTAGTGACAAGAGAAGTTTCATTTATGTTCATGCTTTTTCCAAGGTGGGGCTAGCATTTCTTCCCTACTGGCCATTCTTCTCATATGAGCGTTACTTTATCACCTCAGATGGCACACCCACCAGGCTGCTGCCTGGCCAGTCCAGGCTAAGCTTCTCCGGGTCCTGGGAGTGGACACAGCTTGAATTCTAGATTTTTCTGCCTTTCATTCTTGTTCACTCTACCCCTACCTGCCCCCTCAAACCAAATTCTTACATACCTGTTGTTCTGAGAGTTAGAGTATGGTTTTGTGCTCAGTTTTCATATTTAAGAGACTCTCAAGAGTATATTCATTATTGATCTAGTCTGCCTTCCTTTGCCATGATAAACACCATGACCAAAAGCAATTTCGGAGGACAGGGTTTATTTGGATTATGTGTAAACCAGATAACAGCCCATCACGGAGGGATGCCAAGGCGAGACTTCAATCAGGGCAGGAACCTGGAGGCAGGAAATGAAGCAGAGACCATGGAGGAGTGCCGATTACTGACTTGCTCTCCAGGGATTGCTTTTCTCCCTTTTTTATATAGCCCAGGACCACCTGCTTAGGGACGGTACCACCCACAGTGGGCTAGGTTATCTCATCACCATTAATTAGGAAACTCCCCTACAGACCTGCCTAAAGAGCACTCTGTTGGAAGCATTTTCTCAGCAGAGCTTTCCTCTTCCCAAATGACTCTAGCTTGTGTCAAGTTGACTAATAATAATAATAATAATAATAATAATAATAACTAACCGGTACAATTATATTCATTCATCAATTTAAAAACTATTTGGAGGAAGCAAAAAGTATTATTATCACTTAAAAGTTGTCTGCTGGTTTCAAAAGTCTTAAAAGGTGAGCCAGTGCACATTCATATTCTGAGACAGCCAGTGTTGTACAAATGGCCTGGGTCCACCGGGAGTGAGGGACCGAGGCTGACGAATTATGTTTTCCATGGAGTAGCACAGCTGCGTAGCTGTGGATCAATGATTCCTTCGTTGGCTAAATGACGCAGGGAGAAACACATACAACCTCTTACTGCTACAACCTTATTCCTAGACCCAGCAACAGAAGCCCCTGGCCTCTAAGTCACTGGCAATCCAGGTGCGAAGGAGCCTCAGTGGGATTGGTTGTAACCAAATAGCTCTGTCAGGAGTCACTTAGACAGTCGAGTTGAAAAAAACTGTTTGATCCTTCCTCAAAATAAAATCACAGAACCTCTTTAGAAAGACAACAAATCCTGAGTATATGGACCAAAACTCAGAATATTTAATAGCATGTGTCTATGAAACCGTCTCAGGATGTTGGCCGGGAGCCACACACCTGAGGCTGATTTTCTGGTACTAGAGTTCAGGGTTAGAGGGTGAATATAGAAAATAGGTTCTGTGAAGTCACAGAATGGGTTGGCTTTGTTTGGAATGGAGCTGTGTGTGTGTGTGTGTGTGTGTGTGTGTGTGTGTGTGTGTGTGTGTGATGCCTATATGAGTAAAAGTAAAAACTTTGTTTTTGAGACATGATAACTGACCAGAGCGATTTAAGAGAGGGTGGATGTCCTTGGACTCACAGTTTGAGGGGACCAGCCAGCCATCAGGCTGGGGACAGTGTAACAGTGGGAATGGCTGTAGGTGTGACTTCATGAGGCGGCTTTGTCACATCGTGTCCGTCTTCACCTAGGAAGCAGAGAGAGAGATGAAAACTGGTGTTCCGCTCCCTTCCTCTTTTTCTACTCAGTCTTGGATCCCGGTTCAGAGCATCTGGAAACACCCTCAGAGACAAGCCCAGAGTTGTGCTGGCGAAGAGATTCTGAATCCGATCCAGTTGACAATGCAGATTAACTCTTGGGGGTGAGTCAGAAAGGTTTTTCAAGGAGGAGGACAGTCCCTCCTTTCGTCTCTGCTACCTCCCATGTTCTCGACAGTTCCAAGCCAACTCAATGGTCAGCCTGCGATCAGAGGGCTGTCACATGAGACAGTATACACACAGGACAGCGGTAAGTGCCGGTTTTTGTGACTTCGAGTGTCTCCTTCAATTTCTGAGTCCTAGGGGGCCACTCTCGTCTCTTCTTGATCCCGTTGTGACAAGGAGCTGAAAGTCTGTCAAACACTAAAGCAACAGCCCAGCCTTCCACGGTCGCGTCTGCTAAGTCCTACCCACTCCAGCCTGATTACAAACCGTATCCTGGGTGGAGTCTGTCACTCTGACATGGTGACCGAGGCATCCTCGCACCTTCCTGCTACATCCCAAATACCTGCTTTCTAGGTTAGCCCTTATCAACAGCTCATCCTTCTACTGGGATACTCTAAAAGAAGAGAGGGAACCCAAGGCCCGGTCTCAGCCCTTATTAAATCAAGCAGGCAGTCCCTTGATGCTGTAGCTGTTGACTCCAAGCCATGCAGCAGGGAGACAAGAGACAGGTGGGGAGACTTCCTAAGAGACAGGCCATGCGTGTCCCTTTTAAGCAGCTTGGGAGCTTTACCTCAGGATGTCTTCTGCTCTGTGGCCTAACATCAATGCCTCTAGAGACACTTCTCCAAAGCCAGGGGCCCCACTCCCCTACCCCTACCATCTATTTTCAGAGCTTGTCCCCTTTAGTTTTCCACAAACACTAAAACTGCAAAGAATGTCGTGTCTGGCTTACACCCTCAGCTCCTTACAGAGGTTGTTGACTGAATTCTGGAAGACATCTTGAGAGGCTTTAGGTTGGCCAGATGGCTCTGCTCTAGGCAAGGCTGGGTCCTTCTACGAATCACACAGGTACATTTCATTTATAGGTTAAAAC
>CABHPQ010159633.1:0-14850 GCA_902168405.1 Peromyscus aztecus
GGCTGTCCTGAAACTCCATATGTAGAATAGGCTGGCCTGGAACTCACAGAGATCTGCTGGCCTCTGCCTCCTGAGTGCCTGTACTTCAGTACAGATTTAACACTTTAGCAAGGTGTCATGCTCAAATCATAGTGCTAAAAAGTAATACATATGGGGCTGGAGAGATGGCTAAGAGATGGAGAGGTGGTTAAGAGCACTAGCTGTTCTTCCAGAGGTCTTGAGTTCAATTCCCAGCAACCACATGGTGCCCTCTTCTGGCCTGCATGCATACATGCAGACAGAACATTGTATACATGGTAAATAAATAAATCTTTAAAAAAGTTATACATATGTTAGATACAAAGAATAATCTGAATGCTGCACAAAGGAACACAAGAACCAAGTACAAATAGCTCAACCAGGCAATTCTTTTTGCAGAGAGGTACACCAAGACCCAAACTGGGCTAACAAACACACTTGAACAAAAGGGCCTCCATCTTTTTCCCAGATGTATGTGGTGACTGAGTCTCATCGCACTGCTGGGGACTCTATTTCACGGTGTGATGATACTGGCTAATAAAGGGGAAGGAAAGTTCAGGAACTATGAGTCCTTGCTAGGCTAAATACCTTAGCCAGTGTATGTGGATCATTTGAAGTCTCTAGAATGTGTAAAAATTTATTATGATAAGTGATGGCTTAAGCATGGTTTAATATGTGTCATCCTTAACTCTAGAATTGTTTAGGAACCAGATCAGAGATCAGGGCTCCCAAAGCACTTTTGGCATATCTGGTCTGGGCAAGGACGGGGCTGCCAAGAGTCCCAAGCATATTTTTTTTTTAACTTCCAGCCAAGAAACCGATTGCTTTTCTTTAGTCTTTTAATCCTAAACTGCCTAATCAATTTCTATCCCCTGGTTTTTTTTTTTCATTTCCCATCCCACACCCAAAGAGGTAACCCTAACGATTATTATGACATTGGGGTGATGGCCAGTCTGGCTTCTTACAGCTGGATGGGATCATCTGGGATGGCATTCAGGGTATCCCTCCAATGGCCTTATCTTAAAGACTCCAAAAGTGCATTGATAGTTTGATTTAAGTACCAGCCATGTGTAGGGAGGAAAGGAAGTCCTTGGCTGGAGCCTAGAGGACCAATGGATTTGTTGAGTTTACTTTCAGGGCATGAGTGAGTGGTGAGTGCCCCAAAAGCAAGTTTTCACCCAGTATGGATGAAGATAGTTTCCCTACAGCTGCATAGGTGGATCCCTTTCTCTGCAGTCTTCCCATCCTATGTACCCTATGTCCACCCCAAGACGCCAAGGCCGTATGCAATTAGGGTGGAGTTAAGTAGCATTGATTTGGAGCAGTGGTTGGATACTCAGGCAAAGGTCCAGGGTCACTGCCTGTCCCCTCCTTCTAGAAAGGAACATCAACAATCAGCAAAACCAGCTAGGATGATCTTTTATAAGCTGAGAAAAGTCTGAAATCCCCTCTAGAAACTAGTCAGTACATGACGTGAAACAATCTATCAAAAATAAAAACAAAACAGCTAAAACTAAAAAGGACAACCCACTGTGGAGGTTTGGTATTGCCCCAGTCTGTTATAAAAAGGGATATGAGGATCCTGAGGTTTCAGTGGTACCGGGAAGTGTTGTGTACCAACATTTTGGTTTATGCAATATGGTTGTACCAAGATGGCAGTGAAATCACATGGTTGTGGTTGTCTTGATGTCACTAGCCCAGCTGTTGACAAGGAAACATGGTTCCTTTTTGCTTATCGTGAACCAAGCTCCGTGATAAAATGAACCCATTCGCCATCAGGGCACAAGTCCCCATGGGATCCATTCCTCTCACAGATTAAATGTGGACAGTCTTCTCTTTTCCTTTAAAAAGACACTCTGTAGCCCAAGCTGGCCTTGAACTCACAGCAGTCCTCCTGTCTCAGTCTCCCAAGCACTACGATTGCAGGTGTGGGCCATCACATTTGGCTTTGACTACTAACCTGTAAGGAATTGGTAAACTTATCCTCGCCACGAGAGAGAACGGTGCTCTCGGATGGCTTCTGCAAACAGCAAATGCAGCAATGTGAGATGAACATCCAGGGACAGGATGCCGCTTCGAGTTCTAGGACATGGAATGAGAATCTTGTATGTTAAAAGCTGTCAAACAAACACCTGAGAGTGAGTGCTGGAAAGGGCCAGGTGGGTTTAAACTCAAGCTCCTTTTTTAGTTATTTAACCAGAAACCCCAGATGACCACAAAATCCATACTGTCCTGTGAATTTCTTCGTGCATGCATGTGTGCGTGTGTGTGTGTGTGAGTGTGTGTGTGTGTGTGTAAAACATGGCTGCACAGCACCAGGCACAGTATATGGATAATGCCTTTGTTCTATCTCAAGCAAATCACTCCTCTCTCTATTCTGACCCATCTCCATGTTTCAGTAGAGACCCCCCAGACACATTGGCTCAGATCTGGAAAAACAGCCTCTGAGGACTCTGGTTTCCACGTTATCGTTATCGAAGGCTCTAATCAGCTCTGTGTCGATGTCCTAGCTCCACAGAATTCCAGGCATGTGGTTCCATTAACCTGCAATCCCTGTAGGGGATATTCTCAAATCAGCACACTAATAAGATGTTGAGGGCTTTGGGTATAGCTTGATGTAAATCACTGGGCTTAACACCAATTGAAAATAAAAGTAAATAAAAAAATTGGTGAATGAAAAAAATATTTCTTTGCATCTTTGAAATGATTGTGTTTTTGACCTTCATTTTGTGAGTGTATGTATTACATTGATCAATTGTTTTTAATATATTTTGTACTTTTTTTTTAAACTACTCCCACCCCACCCCCAGGAAGAAGAGGCAAGTTGGGAATTCCCTTATTCATTCCAAATACCAATGATAGGGCAGAAGTAGGGAGTGGAGGGCAGGAGCAGCTGCAGAGAAGAGAACTGCTGTGATCCCTCCCTCCCCTCCAAACCCCCCCCACACCTGCTTTTGATGTGGTTAGCATGGTGCTATTATATTGGTAGGAAACTGTTAACTAATTTCTAGAACTTTCAGGCATATTGTTCTGTACATTATTGTTAACCTCACACTTCCATGGGAGAAGGAATTTAAATTCCATTATCTTGCTGGTGTCACTCACTTGGAGCATGATTTTTAAATCTAGTCCTATAGGCTGTGCCTTTTCATAGGATTATTTAGTTTATTTATATTTAATGTTATTGGAATAGTCGGGATTGTGCCATCATTTTCCCTCTTGGTTTTCAACATCTCTCATGACTATTTTCCTCTCCACTCTTCTTTTAGTAGTAAGTGAATACTTTCTAATGAATGTAGCATTTAGATTTCATTAATGATGTATTCACTGCTTTTAAGCTTTCTTTTGGGTGGTTTTTCCATTTACAGTATACAAGTTCACTTATTGGGATCACCTTATTTTATAAAAGTTTAACTCCAGTCGTATACCGGAAAGTAACGCCTACAAGCTCTAGTCTTTCTGCTTTTGTGGAATTAATGTGATACACATTACATTTGTCAGGTGTAAATTAAAATTTATATTGGTATAATTAATTGCCTTAGTACCTGTCATATCCTTAGCCCACTACTGGTTTGCTGTGAAGACATCCATTGTACTGCCACTGGCAAACGTATCACACACATATATCAGTCCTGTGTTAGAGTCTCATCCGTAAAGTTGCAGTATAAATCATTTAAGGGGAGAAATGAGAAGAAACATACATTACTATACTTTATTATTACTATTATTAATTTTTATGATAGCACACAAATTAAAGAGGTTCATTATGGCATTTTCATATAGTTCACCCCTTCCCCATTGCCCCAATCCTCTCTGGCTGATCTCCTCCCATCCCCCAAATAACCCACGTTTTCACTCTTGTGTCACCTGTGATCATTTATAATCGCGTACACCTATGTCTTTGTTCTCATGGATTTATCATCAGGAGTCACAACTTTCGATCTGAAAAACCACCTTTAGTCCTTCTCTTCCCCCATCTCTCTCGAATTTTTCTTTCCATTTTGGAAACAGTCTCATCGTGTAGTCCTGACTTGTCTTGCAGCTCGAGACAATGCTCCTGTCTATGCCTTTCAAGCGCTGGAATTACAGAGGAGGTCCATCGTTCCCCGCTCTGCAACCCTTTAAAAGTAAGGCAGAGGGGAAGTAGGGAATAAAGACAAACCGAAAGCATTCATCCTGGCTCTTCCTGGGCTGAAAGAGGTGGCTGCACGCACACAGGACCAAGAGCTGCGAACGGTGTTGGTCCAGACCCGTGAGTGAGCTGCTCTATGATAGGCAGACACCCGACTTGCTTGGACTTTAAAATGGTGAAAATAAGTGTGGCCTTAGGCTTCTGCACCTCACATTTCCAAAACCCAGCAAAAATCAGATTTCTGTCTTGAATGTATTCCCAACAGCACAACAGTGTCGGGGGTGTAGCTCAGTGGTAGAGCGCGTGCTTAGCATGCACGAGGCCCCGGGTTCAATCCCCGGCACCTCCAGTGACTTTAAGCCTCTGTGGGTTACTAGCTTTCTTTTCTCCCCACGACTTTACTATTTTCCTTGCTCTTTCCTTGCTTAAACAGAAAGCCAAATGATTTCACGGAATGTTAATGTTGCTAGAAAGCAGCAAACCGACTTTAAGGCCGTCGAGCTGGGGCACCATCCCAAGGCCATATTATCAGAACGAGAAGATGGGAAGTCTGAAGATGCAGCCAAGGAACAGCGGTACTCCAGTCCGAAACTGCAAGGTTCTGAAGGTGACGTGACCTGCGTTTCCAGGAAAGAAAGGATCAAAGATTTAACTGAAGAACTGCACAGTTTCTCCAAAGTTTCCCTGCCGAGAGAGCTGTTTTCACCGGTGAACACCAGCATCGTCCTTGGGAGAGCAAAGTTCATTCTGCCGTAGACAGGGGTTCCTGGATTGTTCTAAGATGATCCACGGAATCGATTCACCTGAGACAGTGGCGCCCTCTGTGGGAAGGCTGGTGTCCAGACCCGTGGGGAGAAATTGCAATCTAGACTCTACAAAAAATAAAATCGCATTTTAAATTGTAGTCCATGACGATAGCTCACACATTAAAGCTTAAGAGGCATCAGCTTGAATGCTCCCAAAAGATTAAAAGAATAGATAATACGTATTTCTATTCCTGAATAACCTTCCTGCTCCTGTCTTTGACTTTGTTTTACCATTTCGTGGTATTAAGACGCTTATAATTTCTGAATCACTGTACCGTAGTTGAATATGTGAAATTCATTTTCTTTTTAATACAAGAAGTTTTGAAAACGTTGCAGTATAAAGATTGTGCTAACTTGTAATGTGAACTGGAACGTCTGTTTGTTTGTTTGTTTTTGTATTCTCCTTGTAAATAGGATAAAATCTGTGTTTGTTGCTTGCATTCTCTAACTAATATTCAGGAATGTTTGTATTAACATTGTTTTAAGCTGATTCCGTTTTGATTTAAAATCTTTTGCAGCTGTAATGTGGGCTGAAGGGTATATTCAGATTTGGGAAGTCCCTGCTTTTCAACAGGGACGATATCAGACCACTCTTCTGTGACGTCAGCAGGGAATTTTCAAAGCCGAAAAGTTCCAAAAGACATTCATTCTCAGAACGACGTGCCTTACCGTTAGGATTTGTTGTTCTGAAGAGAAGCTCAGCTGCTGTCGAGAAACCAGTAGCTGGTTTTCTGTTCTCAACGTTGCCGGATTTGTATTCCTCTCCCTTCCTCGTTCCCAAAGCTGAGCTTCACAGTATCACTTGTCATCATTGTGGCAGGAGAAAACTATCCACACGGTTCAGCCAGGGGAATTCATCTATGTTGTGAAAGGAATATGAGCAAAATAGGAAAGAGAACACCGTGGTTATTATCATTGTTTCTCTGTGGCCTGTTCTGTGAGCATGCAATAGATTTCGTGAGGGACATTTACCTCTGACATTTAAGGAAGAAGAGAGAATGAGATGAAAGCCCAGAACTGGGGTGGAGTATGGCTCATTGGTAGAGTTTGCCTAGGGACAGTGATGCTCTGGGTTCCATTTCAGAAAGGAGGAGGAGGAGGAGGAGGAGAAGGGGAGAAAAGGAGGAGAAGAGAAAAGGAGAAGGAGAAGGAAGAGAAAGAAGGAGGAGAAGAAGGAAGAAGAAGAAGAAGAAGAAGAAGAAGAAGAAGAAGAAGAAGAAGAAGAAGAAGAAGAAAAAGAAGAAGAAGAAGAAGAAGTCAAAAACTGAGCCTGAGAAAGCCATAGGAAATATATGATAGACTTCCAAACATATTATTATGTATTTTTCTTTGTTTGTTTTTGAGACAGGGTCTTACTATGTAGCCCTGGCCGTCCTGGAACTCGCTCTGTATACCAAGCTGACCTCAAATTCACAGAGATCCACTTGTCTCTGCCTCCCGAGTACTGGGATTAAAGGCATGCACTACCATGCCCTGATAAAACTTGGGTCTTAACAAGACACACTTACCCCATTCTGCTGTTTTATTTTGAGACTCTCCTTCAACAAGCTCATCTTTTTGTTTCACCTTCTCCGGGAGAAATAAAAGCTTGAGAAGCTTTTGTTGTTTTAATTAATTTGTTTTGTGGTATTCTGAACCTCACATACTCTAGGCAAGTGGTTAAGCTACATTCTAGCTCAAGACTTATAAGATCTGAAAGGAAAGAAGCGATGCGAGACCCAGTGCTACCCTGTGAAAGATGGAAGCTGTGTGGATATAAATGTCCGTTAGGCCATCAGCCTCCAACTCAAAATGTAGTGCTTTATTCTTTTTCAGACATTTGATTTTTAAAGTTATTTATTCCTTTTCTGCCCAAGGCACTGTCTTTCACATTAAGACAAAGTGGAAGATTCTGGGCATCATAACCCAGCACCTTGGAAGGCAACAACAACAACAAAAAGTTATAGTAACTGATTCTTTAAAAATTCCAGGCCAGAGGCTGGGAAATAGCTTGAGTTCTGGGTGTTAGTTCTTCATAAAGGTACCTGAAAAGTGCTATACCTCCTCAACTAACTGTTCTTCCTTCAGTTGGGATACCTTGTTGGCTTTACTCAACAAGTAATCGCTTCCAGCATTCCGTTGAGTTTCTCCCTTAAATCCGGTCTTCAGTTGCTCTCCCTGTTCAACCCCACCTGTATCCCTGAAGCTGTTTGTCCTTCTTTGACTCTCTGTTGTTGAGATAAGCACCATGATCAAAAGCAATCTGGGGACAAAAGGATTTACTTAATCTTCCAGGGAACAACAGTCCATCACCTCGGGAAGCCAAGGGCAGGAGCTCAGGACATCAAGCCGGGAGTCACGAATTCAAGTGACGCAGAGACCATGGCGGAAGCTGCTCACTGGCTTTTCCTCGCTCGATCCTCTAGCTTTCCCTAGACAGTTCAGCCCCCCCTGCCCGGATGTGACACTGTTCACAGTGGCCTGCCTGGACACAGCTCTATTAACTAACAATTAAGAAAATGCCCCACAGGCATGCCCAAAGGCCGATCTGTTGGAAGCAATTACTCAAGTGAGATTCCCTCTTCCCAAGTCTGTCTGTGTCAAGGACAAAAACTACAACACTGTTTCACTAGAGACTGGTGAACTTCTCTCTAGTACTATTGGCTAGGTGTCCTGTGTTAGGTTAATTAAGCAGGAAGCTTAGATGAGGAAAACACAATGAAGTCTCTTTCAGAGGGTTTGCTGACGATGCCTTTCTTCCAGCAGCCTTTCATTTCCTGTTTCCACTGAGCAAACAACAGAAATAAAGTCGCCCGGGTGGGGAAAAAGGGATGTTTCCACCGCTTTGTGTCTCGGGTGAAGGAATTCTACAAGACATCAAGAGAGTCCAGAACTTGATTCTTTGCCAAGCACAGTAGGAGATACTTACGACTCAAAGTTAGCTCCTTGTGGTTATTTAACACAGGTTCGTAAACTTTTCCTGTATTTAGGGTGCTGTGTTCCAACTATCTGTGTTCCATGTAGATACATGGAATAAAGCTGGAAAACAGAATTCCTTTCTAGGGAAGTACTAAGGCCTGGGCACCAAGAGCAGGGGGTGTAGCTCAGTGGTAGAGCGCATGCTTTGCATGCATGAGGCCCCGGGTTCGATCCCCGGCACCTCCACTTGCGATTTTTGTTCTCATTCAACCTGAGTCATAACTTTGCAAGAGACACAGCAGCTGGGATTGCTGTTCCTAACACCCTCTGTGACCAGTGTGGCATTAGACCTCGAATTCAGTTGGAAGTGCCCTTATAGTTGTGACTGTTGAGGACACCTTGCCAGGAAATTGCCCGGGCTGTTTAAAACTTGTGTCAGCCCAAAGCTGTCACAGGCCCCTCTCCCCTTCCTTCCCTTCCCCCTTTTCTTCTTCCTTTTCCTCCTTTTCCTTTCTTCCTTTTCCTCCAGAGTGAATCATTCTTTGACTCTCTTTAGAAAACTGCTCCCCAAGCAGCAAGATTTCCTTCCATTTTCCCCAAAAGTTTTAAGTTTATACCCATAATCCATTTAGGTTTAATTCTTATATAAGATGTTAGAGTTCATCCTTTCATTCATTTCCTCAGATGCCTAAACTTTCCAGCACCATTTCTTAAAAGTCTGTTTCCCTCAACAGAATTACTCCTGCCATTCTGCTTAAAAACAGTTCGGAATATCTGTGTGAGCTGGTTTTTCTGTTCTAATTTATCCTATGTGTCTATGTCTCTACAATGACCAAACAGTCCTAGTGATTGCAGTTACACAAAAGTGGAAATAGAAACCAGCGAGACTGGTCCTGTGTTATATTGCTTAGGAGAATTTCAGCTATTATAATTCCATACACATTTATTAGAATTATTATGACTTTCTGTACACATTTTTAGAATGATCTAGTCTATATCTACAAAATATCTTGCTGGGATTAAAAAAATGGTTGTGGGGCTGGGTAGATGGTTTAGGGGTTAAAAACAAAAAAACAAACGAACAACAACAACAACAAAAAATCAACTGGCTGCTCTTTCAGATAACCCAGGTTCAATGCTCAGCACCCACACAGCAGCTTACAGCCTGTATAATTTGAGTTCCAGGAGGTTCAATGCACTCTTCTGGTCTCTGTGGGCGCCAGGAACAGACATACATTCAGGCAAAATGCCCATGCGCACGCATACACACACACACACACACACACACACACACACACACACACACACAAACGCTGTTAGAATAAAATACAGAATTATAGATCCTGGGCCTTGAGCATTCTCAACAAGCACTTTATTATTGACACACGTACTGACTCTTGCCGGACTTTGATAAGAGTTTTATGAAGCCTGCTTGTGAAGATCTTTGAGCGCTGAGTCATGCAAACTGTGGACACGGTGCATCTATTTTCTTAGACGTCTTTCACCAGTGTTGTGTACTTTGTTTGCTTTTCAGAGCATGTCCTATATGTTGTCACACTGGCACACAAATATCTCTATTTGTGAGACATTACACCTGTGACTTCTGACCTGCCCCCACCCCTGACCCCCATCTGCCTTGTACATCTTAGTCAAGGGCGGTCAGGTGCGGCATCTCTGAATCAGGCCCAGACCTGTCAAGAGGCTTTGGTTTGTTTTCCTTCCAGGAGCTTTATGGAATTGGGTCTTAAATGTGCTAGACTTAACTCTTCTTTTTGGTTGATTTCCTATCTTCCCACCTGTATCTACATTTCTCAGAACGTTCATGGGCTCCTTTTAAAAGATTCCCGGCGCTCCCTTTGGAGCCTGTAAAAGGGAAGATTCTGAAGACCCATTTACAGATTCTATTTTGGGAATTTCCCTGGATGGACGCTGGGATCTGCTGCCTTGCGGGAGATAAGGACAACTGCGGGAAGAGTGTCTGAGGTCTTCCGTACAGAAGCCGACAATTCAAGAGTCCAGAAACAAAATTTCATGATGCCAAGTTAGGGCACCAAAGTAAAAGCAAAGGTATACACCATAATGTGGAATAGTCTAAAGCTGTTTTCAGCAGCGGGGGTGTAGCTCAGTGGTAGAGCGCGTGCTTAGCATGCACGAGGCCCTGGGTTCGATCCCCAGCACCTCCATCCTTGTTCTCCACTCTGTCTCTCAGTGACTTCCATCGGTAAGAAGAGGTTGTTTCACCTCATGTTTTGTGCACGCTTCTCCCCCTCGCAGCGATGTAAACTGTCGCTGTTTATTCATCTTTTCAACGGCTCCTCTCTGCCCATATCATGACCGCCTCTGCGCAAGGGAAGGGCTGTGAGACGATGTACGGAAATACAACTGCGATCTCAAGATCTCTTGAGAGCAAGCCATCCTAAAGTCACATTCCCTGGTGAGCTCATTTCTCATTATTATTAAGATACGAGTAAGAAAAAGACTGAAAGAGGAGAGAAAGGCTTTCGGAAAAACTTCACACACACACACACACACACACACACACACACACACACACACACACACCGGTCCCCAACCCCGCGCCCCGCGCTTTCTCTTCCCTTGCTACAATGGGCAGATTCGAATGCAGAAGAAAATCTCCCCTGATCTTTGCTTTCTCCACCCGCACCACACAGAATCTTGGTGGACATAAAAAGTCAACTTAACCACCTGTCCCGGCGCCCTCAGGCCGACTTTTCTTCCATCTGTCCTGGGGACCCGTTTCTCCATCACCTCCCCCACATCGCGAACTAACAGGACTTTCCCAACACGCATCCAGTCTCGGTGAACCAGTCTTTTCCCTGGGGTACCAGTCTTTAGGATGCTGTCCCAAGGAAACATGCTTCCCACATCTTCAGGTGAGAAAATTGTTTTCCGCGATAGGAAGAGAGACTAGTCTTCCTAACGCTATGGCAGTAGCTTGAAAATGAAAGGAAACAGACTCACCCGGCCATGTGAAGAAACCCGAAGTTTTGGAAATAGCAGGAAACATCTATTCTTTATACCTCTGTGCCAGCTGCGGTTGGAGAATCTGTTCAGGAGCTTGGAGAGGAGGTTACTGCGAACGTTTAATTCTCTTTGTGCAGTTCTTACTCGGGATCCGAAATGCCTCCCTTCTATTTCTGTGCGGGTCTCAGAAGCAACTACAACCGCCCGGAGGGAAGGCTGCCCCATGTTTCTCCACCACGATCCCTTTGGGCACGTTTGAGTGCAGAGACTGGCGCAGCATCACGTAAAATTTTCACTTGATGTTTGTTTTTCTCAATTTGGGGAGTGTGTAAGGAGCTGATGTGTATTATTTGACACCGTGAGGGCAAGTCAAGGACCAATGCTTCAGACCGACGGGTGTGGCAAAGCCTTCCCCCGTATGGGTAAGGCTTAAGGGGATGGCAAAGGCTTCTCTTGTCCTAGTGCAAATATTGACAGTGTGTGCAAATACAGGTGCTACTAACGATTGATCAGTGTGTGCAAAAACTAGCAGCTGTGGTTTCCTCCTCCAGGATGCTTACAGCCCGAGGCTGCTTGCCTACAGACGTTCTACCAAGACCAGCTACCTCTTCCCCTGTGCTGTGTGTAATCAACTCTAGAGGTTCCCGGTTGTTGAGAAGTAGATGTGTTCCATCAAAGAAAGCACAGCCCAGGGGATCCCAACTTTTCTGCATGTGTGTCTGTGTGTCTTTTCCTTGCTGCCCGTGGTCAGCCACTCAGGAGTCAGCATCTCAAGCCATCTGTGTCTAAGCTCCCCGAGACATCTTTCCTGGTTCTGTTCTTTTGCTCTGGTGTCTTAGCAGTTCTGCTGTGTTGACAGCCTGAAGCTGTTGTGTGGGACACTAGTGTCATGGTGTGGGAATTCTGCAGTTTAACAATACTGGGGAATACCAGGAAGTCCAGCCTGTGGCCACTGGATTTGGTATCATTCATGCTGAGGCCCCAAGATCCCTAGATTCAGTTATTTCCTTTTCTTGGAAAGAGTGCCCACAGTGTTGGTTCTCTGGAGACTTACAATAGTCCGAGTTGTGTTACTCATGGAAACTAGACTCCCATAGATTTTAATAGCTTGGAAGATTCTCCAAAGTTTGCTCCACACCAAAATGGAGAAATTGCCCAGCACATTGGCCTCTCCCTGAGGCAGGCGGATCTCTGTGAGTTCAAGGCCAGCCTGGCCTACATAGTGATATGTAGCCAAATTACATAGAGAGACCCTGTCTTAAAAAGAGAAGTAAGATGAGAAAGAGCAAGGTAGGAAGGATGCCCTCATAACTTGACAGAATGCAGGACGGGTCACGGTAATAGTGTCTGCTTTAAACGCTCTATGTCCCTTTCAGTAAATGAGACTTAAGGAAAATGAAAGCTCAGTCTTTGTCCCCAAATAGTTTAATCAGCAGAATGACCCCAGGCAGACTGACCCTGACAGGTTTAGACAGAGGTGACTAGGTAGAGAGCTCATGGTTTTGTTGGTTAAAACTCTGTCCAGAGATTGAGTCATGGAGGAAACTCACAATTGATTTCTACTCTACTCCGACCCTTTAGGGATTATAGCACACTGCTGGTTTCTCTAAACTCAGCAAATCTGTTGGCATTTTAGAAGCTTAACTTCTCCAACAGTGTACTAGAAAAGACTGGGGTCTTAGTTTGGATTAGTATTGGTATGATGAAATATGACCAAAGCAAGTTTTTTGGGAAAGGTGTGGCCTTCCCTTGAAGGTTTCTTCACAGGAGGATTTGGGGGGGGGGGGGAATTATAAATTAAATTTAAATTTTGTAATTAAACAATTTTCTCCTTCTGGTGCTGGTCTCACATAGGCTAGGCGAGTGTCCTGTCATAAGCGCTCTCTCTCTCTCTCTCTCTCTCTCTCTCTCTCTCTCTCTCTCTCTCTTTCATAATGCACAGCTCTCCACTGTCTACAAATCATATTCTTTCTTATTGGGGAAATGAACCCATACCTATCAATGTGTATCTCCAAAGCCCAGTGGATGACTTTGGCAAAAGCATGGCAATGGGAAAACCTGTGAGAAACATACAGCAGGTATTTATAGGAATAAAACCATATAATCATTGAATTCTTCAAAAAGTGCTTTCAAAGAAAGGTAGATCATGTTAAAAAGTCATAGAAAACACAAAGCAGATAGGGTTGGACTATCTGAGGCCAGCCAATACTAAGGAAGTGACTGTTCTGTCACGGAATGGCTTTTAGAGTCCTGTACATGAATGCCAACCTCCACAGAGTCCTAAGTCTCTTTCCTAAGATGTTAATGGAAATGATTTTGATTTTGGTAGATTTTTAAAAACTAATGAAAAGTGGTTTTGATGCTGGGGGTTGAACATAGGACTTTGCACTCACCACTGAACTATACCTCCAGGCCTCTGTTTACTTTTTATTTTGAGACAAGATCTCACTAAATTCCCCAGACTGGCCTCAAACTCAGTCAGTAGCCCAGGTAGTTCTTGAGTTTGCCATCTTCATGTCTCAGCCTCCAGAGTGGCTGGGATTATAGCCCTGTACCAACAAACCTAGCTAGTTAACGGCTTAGTATGTTGAACCTAAGGTTATCCTGGTAAAGCTAGGAAAAATTAAAGACATTCAATTCTGATCCTTCTTACTCAGCTCTTAGGAAGATTTACTTGAAGTGAATTCAGAAGAATAGTGTGGAGGGGCAGACTTTGAGAAATTATTGTGGACATAAAATTTGGACCTTTCAGATTATGGAGCCAGATCACCGACCGCAGCCCGGAGCTGAAATCACCTGGAGTTCCGGTACCTGAGCAGTTTTGACCACACGTCTACTCTCACAGACATCTTTTCCCCCCTTTTGGAATTTGGAAATCACAACCTTCCTTCAGAGAGTTCATTCTCTCACTGTCTCATCCTGAATACGCTGGGGTGTTACAGGCTGGGTATTCTACCACCTTGTTTGTTTGAGACAGCTATGTGTAGCTCAGGTTTGCCTCCAACTCACTATGTAGCAGAGGATAACCTTGAACTCCCTGATCTTTCTGCCTCCACCTGTCAAGTGTTAGGTTTACAGGAATGTGAACCGTCATCCCTTCCAATTTTGTTTTTTCCAATTGTTTCCAACTACTGTCATCAACAAGCGAGGGACTGAAGCGGGAGAGGGAAAGCAGGTGTTTTACTCCTCATTCTATAGTCACAGTTTACAGAGGCACAGCCAAGTGTTGTCAGAGATGGACTGTGCAGCACCCACTTATTGCTCTGTGAATCGAACCCGGGACCTCTCATACTGAACGCGGCACTACACCACTGCACTGTACTTTCAGCGTCGTACTTTCGGTACTTTCAGCATTTTTCCTCTTCTATACTCCAGGAAACTGTGAAGTGGGGGCTGGAGGACGTCCCCATACACGTGCTGATGCGGCAAGGCTTGCAGGCGCCGGGAACTGGCGTTGAAATGAGTACATTCAAAAACAGTCTGTTCAGTGGTGGATGTATTTTAGATATGAGCAAGGAAACGTGATTAAAGACAATTTAAAGATGGGAAACTTGGATGTTTTACTGAGGTATATACAGTGTTGATAGAGAGAAGGAAAAGCAACATGGAAACCAAGATCACTTGACTCCTGCATGCTTAGCCTGCAGTCTACCTCTGAGCCACACAACCAGCTTAATCTGTTTAGCAACGAATGTGATTGGTCTCGATTTTGGTTGTTCTCAGGCTTGATAGGAAGGATTTGGGTTCCTGATTTCCAAAATAAAACCCAGACCCAACCCTTTTTTCACCTGCAAGTATGCCTTTAGTTGTGAGTGCTACTTTAGAAGACATTATTCTCCCTCTCACTCTGTCAGTGCACGCCAAGGTCCATTCCTGGGATTCCCTGAGATCCCGCCCTCCCCTGGGAGGGTACCAGAATGTGCTCTGTGTCAATTATTTTTCTTTTGATTGCATTTAATTCCACATACAAAACGGTCGGCAAGACAAAAGATACTGGAGAAACAACACAGA
>CABHPQ010159633.1:14950-25416 GCA_902168405.1 Peromyscus aztecus
TCTTTCCTTCCTTCCTTCCTTCCTTCCTTCCTTCCTTCCTTCCTTCCTTCCTTCCTTCTTTTTTTCTTTCTTTCTTTCTTCTTTTTTTTTTCCTCAAAAAAATTTTTTTTGAGAGAATAAGAACTGGTATTTTCATTTTGCTCTAGGCATACTGGGCCGGTATACAGGCTGCTGGCCTCTGTCATATTAAATCAATATTTATAATATTCCACTACAACAAGTTTTGGGCATTTCACTAAAATCCACGTGCAAGGGCTATAGACTTCCTCTGAATTTCAGTTTCTCATTCCTAGTTCTTTATATGAAATTATGACTAGAATAATTAAGATAATGCTGAGCAGTGGAAGATCTAATTCTCAGTGGAAGATCTAATTTGGAAAACTTTTAACAAATCAAAAACAAAGAGACACAAAAACCAATGCCCAAACCCCAAAACAACAACAAAACCCAAAACACCACCACCAAAACCCCACAAAATCTGGATAGCACTGATCTACCTTTTGTTTTGTTTTTCCGAGACAGACTTTCTCTAGGCAGTGTTGGTGCCTGTCCTGGCTTTTCGCTCTGTAGGCCAGGCTGGCCTTGAACTCACAGAAATCCACCTGGCTCTGCCTCCCGGGCGCTGGGATTAAAGGTTTGCACCACCACCGCCGGCTGGTTTACCTTTTGCTTTTTCCTTGCCCCGTTGTGTTGGGCCTGATGCTTCAAAATTGGCTTGTTTTTTGTTTGCAAAGTCTTTGGTTGATAACAGCTATGGACATAGTAGGGTGTGTAGAGGGGCTGGTGGTAAAACAGCACTATAAAGCCCAACTTTTAAAAGTTGAACTACCAGCAGTTCACTGTAAGGCTCTGCTGGGATTTGAACCCAGGATCTCCTGTTTACTAGACAGGCGCTTTAACCAGCTAAGCCACAGAGCCCCTGCAAGGAAAGGTGGTTTCCACTTAAGAAAGAATACAGGTAGGCAGTACTGCAGAAACTGTAAGTACCTGAAAATCAAAAGCGTACCGTTCCTCAGGTACAGATGACTGGGCAACCGAGACAGCTTGGGTTCCTTGGAGTTGCTGTGGGCCGTTTGAACCGTAGTGACTGAACACTCACAAGACAGTGAGTCACGTATCTTGTGTACCACATTCTGCTACTTTTCCTTAGCAATGCATATACAATTAAAACAATAAAATTGGGCTTTGACTGTCCCGCTCATTACTGAATTAAAAAAGTCTTAATCACTTAATCACTGAGCCCTGAGCTGAGTCATCAGTATTTCAAAAACAAAAAAGCAAAGGAAGGTGGGAAGGAAGGGAGGGAGGGAGGGAGGGAGGGAGGAAGGAAGGAAGGAAGGAAGGAAGGAAGGAAGGAAGGAAGGAAGGAAGGAAGGAAGGAAGGAAGGAAGGGGGAGAGGGTGGAAAGGAGAGAAAAATAAAGAATTACAGAGTTAGAAAATCATTTCAAAGTCAAACTATAGTTTTCCTGGGTGAAGACTTGAGCATCAACATACTACGTGATACCAGCAGTACAGGGGATTGTTGCAGTAAATATTCCGAATTCCCATCTCACAGCGGAATAATCTTATCATCTGATTTGTAAAGTTGGCTTTAGATGCCAGCTTTGCCAAGATTCAGGGATGAACCAAGAGCCTTCGGATCTTCACCACAATGCTCTCTCAGATGAGCCGTCTCCGCCTCGCAGGAAAGGACTTTTCTTTCATCTCTTCTTGTCAGTTTTCCCTTCTTTTTGCCTTTTCAAAGTGTCCTTAACTGACGCACCCACCTTCCCCATTCAGAAGGACCTGGAGTCTCTTCTGGCCCACAGTGCTGATTAGAGCCCCACCTGTCGGTGGGGAATAGATGATATTTCCGTCTGGATGATAGAGCCGACGGGAATCCCACATGCCTTTCTGAGCCTCCACATTCTACAGGCACAGCTCAGAAAATTAAGGAAACTGAAGAAAAAATTCTTGAGGCTCATTTTTCTATTAATCTAGGTCTTTAGTCATTCATAATCTTCAAAGATACAAAGATACAAAGACACTGGCAGCCCAACTTTGCTGAAAGAAGACGATATATGTAAACATTACCAGCCTGAGCATCCATCACCAAATCTCAAACTTACACAAAAATATGAAAAATATCGATTTTTTTTCATCACAACCAGATATCTTCACAAGATTTTTGTCCTGGAACTCACTCTGTAGATCAGGCTGGCCTGGAACTCAGAGATCCACCCATTGGGATTAAAGGCCTGCACCACCACCACCCAGCTCAAGATTTTTTTTTAAAGATTTATTTATTTTATTTTATGTATTTAAGTGCTCTATATTCATGTACAACTTTATATCAGAAGAGAGCATCAGATCCCACGGTAGACAGTTGTGAGCCACCATATGGTTGCTGGGAAGAGAACTCAGGACCTCTGGAAGAGCAGCCAGTGCTCTTAGCTCTTAACCACTGAGCATCTCCATCTCTTCATCTCTTCTTCTTCTTCTTTTTCTTTTTCTTTTTCTTCTTCTTCTTCTTCTTCTTCTTCTTCTTCTTCTTCTTTTTCTTCTTCTTTTTCTTCTTCTTCTCCTCCTCCTCCTCTTTCTTTCTTTCTTTCTTTCTTTCTTTCTTTCTTTCTTTCTTTCTATTTTTTAAAGAAAATAAGATTGCCAGTTTTGGGTTGGTTCGTTTTTTAGTCAGTCAAAGGAACTGTTTTCCATAATATGGTAATTAAATTTTGTTTAATTGCAGTAGCCAAAGGAATGTATTCAAAGAATATTAATCTGTTTAAAACTATTAGTCTTTTGATAAGACTATTCATCTATCAAAGAATTGAGGTTAGCGGATAAGACAGAAGTAAGTAATTTCAGACATAAGCAAATGATTGGGGTGACTTCCCCTGATGTTTAATTACTACAGGAAGTTACCAATATCACTCCAGAGTTCATTCAGAATCAAAGACAGTTCAAAACAATTGAAGAGCAAACTGCACGCGTTATCTATAAGATACAACTATAGATGAGATTTTTTAAAAAAAGTTAAGAAACAGTAATTCATGAAAGCATGAGGTAAAATCTACTAACACTTCCTACTAGTGAGGGGAAAATTAGAAGAGTGACAAAAAAAGGCTTCACTGAATGAGTAGAAGAAGAAATGATGAAACCATAAGCAGAAGATAATTTGTGGAGCCTTTGAAAGTACCGTGTTATAGAATAATAACATGGTAAGTGTCGTCAGTAGTGAATTCATCCTGCTGTAGCAGACCAAGCCACTGTCGTTTTCACATGGTGTCAGATATTAGAAATTGAAGGTGCTTTATCTTTTCCTCAAACCTCGCTTTACTCTCAGTTTTTCTAAAACACTTTCTCGTCACTTAGGTGATACACAGAAACAATTTTACTTCATAAACTGAGTTGTATGATCAAAATTACATTGGTCCATCAAAGTTATTGTTAGGGCCACAAGTTTAGACTGCTAGTAGGGAATGGTAGAATCATCCAGAAGTACAAAGTGCATGTCCCAACTGAGTGTGGCTTGTGGCCATACCCTCCTCTGAACTTCCCCAAAGGCTCCTGGCAGACTGTCCTTCTCTCCCTCCCTCTCCTTCCTCCTCTGCCTGCTCCTTCTCTTCCCTCTTTTCTTCTTCCCCCTCTCTCTCCCTTCCCGAACCCCCACCTCTCCCTTCCTGACCACCCCCTCCCTTCCTGAACCCCTCTCTTTCAATTACTTACAGGAAGGACACATGGAAGGAGGGAGGTCACTACAAGGGCAAAGACACATATAATTCTCTTAAGTCATTTTGAAATTCTTGTGTGTACATATATGTATAAAATGTATGTTTTTCAAACTATCATATTGTTCATGGTAAGTATGCATAATTTGCCAAGTTAAATAAAATGTCTAAAAAAATAAAATGTTTATACCCTATGAGAAAAGTCCAAGTTTATATAAATAAGAAAAAATAACTTTTTAAATCTCAAAAGGGTTAAGAAATATGCTGAGAAAGATGGCCAATACGTAAGTAAACTAAGAATTGCAGGTAGGAAATCTGGGCGTGAGGTCTTCAGCCTAAAAGACAGATTTGTAGATGGAGGAACTCAGGACGGAACCCAGTGTCTCAGCATGCCAAGAGCCTCTGCTGAGCTACACTAGCAACATCAAAACTTGCTTCATCAATACCCCAGTGAGGTCTTCCTATCTGTGACTTTCAGACCCTAAAAAATATTGGCTACGTAGATCCCTTTTACACAACTCTGTTCCTTCTGAACCTGCTAGACTGTGTTCTGTCTCGAAGTCACACAAAGGAAAGGTTAACAATGCCAAGGCTCACTAGTCTAGGTGCTGCATTCTTGGCCCCAAAATCAACTCCCAAGATGATGCCCAGAGGGCACTCCCATTGGCCCACCTGAAGGCATCCCTAGATACAGCAATCATCTGCAACTTGAACAACTTGATATTTCTCTATAGATTTGCTTCTTGGAACCATGTTTATGTCTTACACATTAAAATTTAAAAATCAATTCAACACACAGAGAGAGAAACCATTTTAAACTCGAATACCAACAGGAAAAAAACCTTAAGAAATATAACACTTATCAAAATACATTGTATACATGTATGAAGATGTCAAAGAATAACTAAACATATTTTTAAAATATGACACCATAGAAAAAAGAGGATGGACCCAAGTGAATGTTTTGTGCAGATCTTTGACACAATTGCTTGTTAGATACAATAGAACCACACTTGAATTCTGAGTTCTATTTAGTATGTAATTTTAAGTGTGTGTGTGTGCGTGTGCGTGTGTGTGTGTGTGTGTGTGTGTGTGTGTGTGTGTGTGTGTATGTGTGTGTGTGTGTAGAAATAAGGCCGATGTTGGAAGAAAGTATTCTCACTGTGAAAGAGGGTGTACTGACTGGTTTTGTGTGTCAACTTGACACAAGCTAGAGTCATCAGAGGAAGGAGCCTCAGTTGAGAAAACACTACAATTAGATCCAGCTGTAAGGCATTTTTTCACTCAGTGACCAATGGGGGAGAGCCCAGCCCATGGTGGGTGGAGCCATTCCTGGGCTAGTGGTCCTGGGTTCTGTAAAAAGGTCTACTCAGCAAGACATGGGAAATAAGCCAGTAAGCAGCTCCCCTCCATGGCCTCTTCATCAGCTCCTGCCTCCAGGATCCTGCCCTGTTTGAGTTCCTTCAGGGATGAACAGCAATGCTGAAGTGTGAGCCAAATAAACCCTCTCCTCCTCACCTTGCCTTTTGGTCATGGTGTTTCATTGCAGCAGCAGAAACCCTAACTAAGACAGAGAGGCTACACAAATATCAGCAAAGGCAAAGAACAGCTCTGGCCTAGCTTTACTTACTAAAACAGTGCATGGACAGTTGTACACAGACGATGAGCAGAACTAGCCTTAGGTATTGATTACTCTGTATGGATACTACCAAAAGGAAACCAGTGTTCTGGGAGAATTTGTTGTTGCAAGTGGTGCTAGGACAGGGAAAGTACAATGTGAGCCTAGACTATCATTCCATGCCAGAATGTAAGGAGGTGCTCAGAAAACAGTGGGATGCTCAAAGGGTCACACGATCTACTATAGATTTTAGAAACACCAAGAATGAAAGCAGTTATTGAACAATAAAAGTCAATGATCTATAGAACACATAAGAATATCCGAGTCTACACTGACGTAAAAGAGAAAGTGAAGGAAGGAAGGAAGGAAGGAAGGAAGGAAGGAAGGAAGGAAGGAAGGAAGGAAGGAAGGAAGGAAGGAAGGAAGGAAGGAAGGAAGGAGGGAAAGGTAAGTTTTTCTTGTGATATCATGCCAATACACAAATGCAGAAAGAATTCTGACCATCATGCAACAATGGATTCAGACAAAGTTAATTTTTGCAGTAAGGGACACTGGGCCAAGAGAGGGCCTCATAAATGCTAGGCAAGCACTCTACCACGGAGGTATAGCCTCAGCTTCAGGCAAAATTTATCAGTCAGTTGTAAAACTATAGACAAAAGTGTGATTTTTAAAAAGCCATGTATGTGGTCTCAGAGAATTTGCCCATGGAGTTCTGGTGAAATTTGGCTCTGAGGGAAGGGAGCTCAGAAGTGGTGCTGTTCGGACTTACAGACCAGTACACAGCACACAGAGCCTTAACTTCAGAGACGGCGTAAGTTAACCCAATGGGCTAACTCATGACAACTCTTAGTTTGCTTATTTTGTGTCAGGGACAAGATTCTGTGGCCCAGATTGGTCTGGAACTCAAGATGTGGTCCAGTCTTCTTCAAACTCAGCAATCCTGATGCTCCAGCCTCCGGAGGTACCTTCGCCACCATGCTTCAGATATTTGGAATATCAGATCTATTTATTGTGAGTGAAGAGTATTTTTTTTCTCAGCCTGGTGCGTGTCCTATTGTTCTGAGTTTTTCACGGGCTGCTTTTTAACTTTAATGAAGTCCAATATATTAATTAATGAGCGTTTTCCTGGATCGTGTCTTTGGTGCTCATTTCTGCTTTTGAAGAGCCACTGTTCTCTGCTGAACCTAGAAACCGAACCTTTGTGTCTGCTACTGCGGCAGCAGAGCCTTGGGCAGAGGTGGCGCTTAGTGACTGTCAGTGGCGGCTGCACCTGTATGGATCCTGGGTGAGGTTGCTGCAGCCAGATCCCTTCGAGAGGCTGCAGAACCTTCTAGGATCCCTGGTGACGCTGAAGTCCACAGGTCTGTGCTTTGCGGTCAAGTGGGCTTAGCCCTAGCCGGTGTGGACAAAGACGAAGGCAGATGTTCACGTTTTCATCTTATAATATTTTCACAGTTCCTTTTCCGAGCGAGGCCAATCTACATTTGTAAATTTGGGCCTTTGAGTTGCAGAAAACGTTCCAGAAGAGGGGTGAGGAATCCCTCTTCCCTCAGTCCTTCCAGCCTGTGCCTGGGATGCGACTTGGTCACCAGGAGAACCCGCAGTGCGGAAGGTTTTGAAACTTGTTTTTCTCCTAGCGATTCTGAGACTGAGGTTTGTTGAGGTCTCAGAAGGAGCTGCTGTGGTGCAGCCGGACTTTATCCTTAGTAGTCCGATAGTGACTCCCCAAAGACAGAACAGCTATGCAGAACACGCTGGAATTTTTAAAAGATAGGAATTGTATACGACCACTCTCATGCACTGGGGGATGTAGCTCAGTGGTAGAGCGCATGCTTCGCATGTATGAGGCCCCGGGTTCGATCCCCGGCATCTCCACAAGTTTTTACCTTTTTTCTCACAATAATATATATTTAAATTTCTTTCCCACGATACTATCTGTAAGCTTTTCGTGTCCTTATGTTTATTTCGTTTTTATATGACTATCTAAACACCACGACCTTCTTAGAGAGAACTCTGAGGTGGTTGTTGGAAGTCAGGTGGAAAGTCATCCAGTGAGAGCATCCCGAAGGAAGATACAATCAGTAAAAATAAAATGACTCCAACTTTTTTTTTTTTTTTTTTTGAAAAAAAATGGAGGGGAGAGGTACTAATATCATCCATTGCTAATATTCATTGAGAATTCTATATAGGAATTTAGGGGTCCCCTGAATAGAGAATCTCTCACACATTGCTCCAATTACCATTTTATTTCTTACAATGACTTTGGCCTTATTAACAACTTCTGTACAGGACAGCTAATCATGTTCAGTGTGAGAGGTCTAGGGAAATGGCGGAGTTGAGCCTGGAACCCCGGCTTCCCAGGCTGAGGCAAAAGCACCAAAAGCTATTGAACAATGCCTGCCTGAGCAACCTAGAATAAAACTTTAAAAAGCCAGGTGAATGGTCCACAGGTGCTGAGCTTGCCTATCTGGCAGCAGGCCCTGGGTCCAGGCCCCAGCAACACCACTGTAACAACAAAAGACAGCTGTAGAGCAAGTTGATGGAAACCCATAAAAGCCTGACGTCCTGAGAGCCCGACTGAGTTTGGATTCTGGACACCGAATCACTCGTTTTCGGGCTCCTGGGTTCTGTGTTGTAACTGTTACGGAATAAGGCTGAAACTCGAGCAGAGAGCTCTAGTTCTGAAGCTTAAGTGGATAGAACCTCAATGTTCCTTTCCTGCTGAACACTTTTCACATCAGGAAATCATCCAGGAATATTACGTCTGCTTTAATTTGTTTTTAAACTTGTCTTTCCTTGTGGAAATAGGCTTTGAAACTTGACTAAGAATCACTGATTACGTTGGAAAACAGCCTGGGCAAGGTGAGCATGACCTTGGCTTTAATTAGCACCAAGTATCTGCATCTCTTTGTATTTGCTTCATGTATAAGAACTCAAGTACAGAATGCTCTTTTCTAAATAGTCATTCTAAGCATTCATGTAATTTTTTAATTCGTGGCATGTCAAACTAATTTGCTTTTATTTCTCATTCTAGCTAGGTGTTTGTTGATTTGGAAGAAAAATTATGTATCTAGTTTAAATGAACTCTGTGTTTTATTCCAGGATAATAAAGAACAAGTTAGGAAATGTTTGTTGAAAAGGAAGGGTGTTGGTTTTGCTGGGTTTAGAAGCATGGCTTATCTGCATGGCCGACCGTTCACCATCTGTGATGGAGATGTGGCTGCCTAAGCAAAACTAAATTTACAAGACTAATAATGAAAACCAAGGAAAGACTGTTGGAAAACAACCAGGGGCCACTGCCCTGCCCATCACACGTAGTTACATGAAACCTAAGCTCTTATTCACCTTTCCCAAAGTCCTAGAATACTGATCTCTAGACTGTGTTTGTAAGTTTCAAGCATCCTGACCTTTTCAAATGGTTCTCTTGCAATATGGCTTGTTATTTTGTCTGTTCCTCATCCACAGGATGCACTATTTCTGTATTTTGATGTAATTAGTTCCTTATACTCAGATTTTACTTCAGCAGGGAATAGAATAGGAAGCACACACCTACAACCTCAGCATCTAGGAGGTTGATACAGGAGGATCACTGTGAGTTTAAGGCCAAGTGGGCTACAGAGTGAGACCCTGTCTCAAACGAACAGCCAAACTAGCTACATCAAAAACAATCAACTGACAAGAGATGAACATATTGGAGCTGGGGGGGGGGTGTCTCAGTGGGCAAAGTGCTGAAGAACCTGGGGACCTGAGTTTGGATTCCACCACATGCACGTTAAAGCCAGACATGGTAGCATGTGTCTGTAACTGGCTCGTTTAGCCTAAATAACAAGCTCCAGGTTCAGTGAGAGAGCCTGTCTTGAAAACGAAGGTGAATGGATTGGGACTTGGACTAAGTAACCACCAGGTTCTTAGCCTCTTTTGGGTTCAGATAGCTATGTAAGCCAGCCCAATAAATCCTCCTTGTCATATGTAAAATAATTAAAATAAAATAAAATAAAATAAGGGCTCAGCTGGTAAAGGTACCTGTTGCCAAGCCCAATAACCTGAGTTCAATCCCCAGGACCCACACGGCGGAAGGAGAGAAGCAACTTCTGCAAACTGTCCCCTGACATAGACAAAAGCAAAATAAATAAAATATTTAAAAAATAAAATAAGGCAGAGAGTTATAGAGAATGACCTCTAACCTCCATGTGCTTATGCTTGGGTAGGTGCATCTGTGTGCAAATATGTACATATGCATACACACCGTACACGCACGCACACACAAATCCACCTCGGTCTGCTTCACCTAAACAGCCTCTCTCTCTCTCCTTTGCTCTTTCAGTTCAGTGGAGACTTTCAAGTAACCAAAACCGTCTTCAAAACACAATGAGACAAACTTACTGATCTGGCCCAATCCGTGGTCACAGCTTTCCAGAAAAGCTGCTCAGAACATGATAGGACTGTCCTCCAGAACAGATCCACTCAAAATTCCACCTCTTGGTGCAACTGATTATTTATACTATTATTCTCAGTGCATTTAATATCTTTCTTTTTGCAGTCCAGATAGGGAATCTGGGAAGCCTAGTGAGCTGTCAGGTGACCGTGGCCAGGTAGCCTGTGTACCCCTCTGTACTGTTGAGAATTTGGGGTTACCCTGCACTCCCCAAGCCTGTGTAGAGTGTGCAATCCCTTCAGAAGACTCTTTGAGGTCTTGCTTTTAAGAACTGTGAGAGAAAGTTGCAATTGTAGTAACAATACTGTGTTTTACACTGGAAATGTTGAGGACAGAAATCAAGTTAAATGCTCTTTACACAAGTGCACACGTAGGTGAAAACAAGGAAACTGTGGGAGTTGATGAGTGTGTCGACTTCCGTGACCGTGATGATGGCTCCAGTTGTACACACATTTCTGTAAACCCATCAAATGGTGTACATTGCACAATTTCAGATAAGAGAATGGTTTGTTTTGCTTTGTTTTTAGAATTACTGAACCTGGAGAGATGGCTCTGCGGCTGAGAGTGTGGCTGTTTTTCCAGAGGAGCGAGGGTTTCACAATCATCTGAAACTCCAGTTCCAGGGAGTCAGATACCCATCCTCGGCTGGACCCATGTGTCATGAACTCTCCTCCTCTCCTCTCCTCTCCTCTCCTCTCCTCTCC